>CM073465.1:16028851-16048851 GCA_037074535.1 Gleditsia sinensis | reverse complement strand
TGACAATAGAGATAAGAACCGTAGAAAATATGTATATTTATTACATGGATTAAAGAATTACAAAAAAGAAATATGAGAATTTATGTTTTGGTGCGCTATAAGTAAATATATTTTTATTTATGTAGAAATGATTATGATTTGTTAAAAGTAAGTGGACTTTTAAGTAAAAGAAGTATTGTGTTGCTTAAAATAATTATACTGGCCTCCATTGAATTTTTATGGTATTTTTAGAAATATTCTTTCTTTTAATATGAATAAAGATATTTATTTTGAAATTTGTTTTATTATGATGTTTATTAAGAAAAATCGTGATTTAAGAGTTTAACTAAAGATTTACGAGAATGGAAATTTTTAGAAATTTTTGAGATATTTTATGATGAAAAATGGAATTTATATGAATTTTTATAAAAGAAATTCCTATTATTAATTATATAATAATAATAATTATATTTTAAAAAAAAACAAAACAAAGGTTTCAGAAACCATAAAATGAGACACCGGGGGCGACGAACTCGAAAAAAAAAACGGGAAAAAAATGAATAGTAATGAATAGTGTAGGAATAGTAACATCCAACATTTTCTTTCGATTTGGAGTACCGATTAGCTTCCGATATCAAAACTGAACGTGTTATTGGATTCAGGACGAAGAGTACTTCAGTTTTGACCGATCAGTTTTTCAAATGAACCGTTGAATCGCCGTAGATCTGAAGTAGAAAATCTCGGTAAAAGGTAAGTTCTGAAAAACCTTACTTAGGGACTTCTAATTAGAAATCTGACTCCGTAGATGGATTCAGAAACTAGATAAATATTAAGATATGAAATTTTTTTGTTGATTCGGTAAAATTTTTGTGACAGTGAATAGTATTTTCCGGCGATGAATAGTGTTTCCGGCGGTGAACATTAACCAAGCTCATTTAAGGTTTTTGGACCTTCTGGACTTGATTTTGGGGTCTGTTTTACCGAATTCAGACCAAGAACTAGGATTTTAGGGCTGTCCAATCTGGAGCCCTTACTTGTGAGTGGATTTTTCATACTATAGCGCATGTTTTACGAATTCGGTTTATAACTCTCTCTCTTGTATAATTTTAACTAGTTGGAATGTATGTTAAATTGTTTTACCGTTTTGAAAACCAACATGTTCCAACCATGTTAGAAATTATAAATTTAAATCCTAGTTGAACTCTAGGTAGGCAGGGCAAGCATTTAGGCTGATAATTCTCTATTTGAGCTAGATTTATAGAAATGCGAACTTAGTCATAGAAATGAACTAAGTTAGCCATAAAATGATTTGATGCATGATGAGCATCTATGTGACGTCTACGGACGATCTATGTTTAAAAGGGAAAGTTTATGATTATAAAGGTCCCCATGGGAATTCATAGATGAGATATATTTTAGAACAGAATTTTATGTATGAAAAGAGCTAGATGGAGAATTATAGCTTTATTGTAAAGTTATTGAAATGTTTTACTTTAAACTCTTTGAATAGCATATTTCAAATGTTTTCTATTGGAAGGACCCTTTTAGATCACTGTTAGCTAGTCGCAAAGAGTGCTAGCCCTGGTGCACCATGGTCATGCGAAGGCTTCGACCTAAGATACTGTGACGAGCATATGACTGCCTAAGACACAGGGATTTAGGGTGGACTTTTGTCTACGCCTACAGTGATTACCATACCCTTGCTGTGTGCTTGGGGGATTTAGGGTGGACTTATGTCTACGCCTACAGTGATTACCATACCCTTGCTGTGTGCTTAGGGGATTTAGGGTGGACTTATGTCTACGCCTACAGTGATTACCCTACCCTTGCTGTGTGCTTGGGGGAGATGATAGATCTGTTAGGAAAGACCTCCAATAAACTAGTGCATTTTTCTTAAAGATTAAATATTTCTAAACAATCACATTCATCATTGTTATTGCATAAATAACTTTATTTATTACTTACCATGCATAATTGATTTGTTCTACTGTTACTGATTTAATCCTGTTTTATCTTTTGAACATACATTTGAACTGTTTAGCTTTTCTTTTAATAAATTATGGTTAAATGTTTAATGTTTCTTTTATTATCTTTACACTTTGATTTTAAATTATTAAACTCATTGCGAAACATTCGTGCTTGGTTTGCCCTGTTTCTGTTATAGTGTGATTTATCCATTCACTGAGATGTGGTGATCTCACCCCTCTTCTGTTTCCTCCCCACAGATAGTCAAAGAGACTTTGATCCAGCTACAGCTTCGTAGGAGGCTGAAGATAGCGTTGGTGAGCCCCAGTTTGGGCTAGGCTCTTTTGTACTGTTTGTCTAGTTTAGTTTATGTCTAGTGTATCTCCATGAACATACAGGCAGGATCCTCGCTTCTTGCGTATTTTGATGTGTTGTTTGGAAAAATGGTTTTATGTTTTACAATGATGTTGATATTATGAGGTCATGGGCCAAATTGAATCACAGATGTTGGATTCATGAGATATATATATATATATATATATATATATATATATATATATATATATATATATATATATATATATATATACAGTATTTTTCTGATATTGGATGGGCATATGTGGCCAGTTATATTTATTATGTACTCTGGATTTTGTGCTGAATGTTTGTGCATGCTATGTGTTAGGCTTACGGCTAGGGGGAAACCCTTATGCCGTGCCGGTCATGTGTTCCATCATTTGGGGCAGTGACAGAAAGGATTTAAAAATGTTGTCGCTTATCACTTGTCTAGGTTGATAGTTGAATCAGGTGACAATAACTTGCTTATCGGAGACTCATTTCCAGATGAGCAACTCATGTCTATTTCTCAGTTACCCTGGTTTGCTGATATTGCTAATTATCTTGCCACAGGTCAAATGCCTACACATTGGAGTAAGCAAGATCGGGTAAAATTTTTAGCAGAAGTAAAGAAATTCTTTTGGGAAGATCCATACTTGTTTAAGTATTGTCCTGATCAAATCATTTGGAGATGTGTTCCTGAGAGTGAGCAATATAGTGTTATTTCTTTTTGTCATGATCATGCTTGTGGAGGTCATTTTAGTGCTAAAAAAACTGCTGCAAAAGTCTTGCAATGTGGTTTTTACTGGTCATCATTGTTCAAAGATGCCCATTTGTATTGTAGTTCTTGTGAGCGTTGTAAAAAATTGGGCAGTATTTCACGAAGGAATATGATGCCTTTAACTCCCATTCTTATTGTTGAGATATTTGATGTCTGGAGAGTTGATTTCATGGGTCCTTTTCCTAATTCTTTCAGTAATTTATACATCTTTGTTGCTGTGGATTAGGTGTCAAAATGGGTAGAGGCTCTTGCATGTAAAACAAATGATCACAAGATTGTGGTAAAATTCTTGAAAGAAAACATCTTTTCGAGGTTTGGCACACCATGGGCTATCATTAGTGATGGGGGAAAACATTTTTGTAATAAGCATTTTGAGCAGTTAATGAGAAAATATGGCATTACACACAAAGTTACTACCCTATACCACCCTCAGACTAGTGGTCAAGTTGAAATTTCAAATAGAAAAATTAAAAATATTTTGGAAAAAACGATTAACCCAAGTAGAAAAGATTGGTCTTTGAAACTTTCTGATACTTTATGGGCTTATCGTACTGCTTTTAAAATCCCTATTGGAATGTCTCCTTATCGACTTGTGTATGGCAAGGCCTGTCATTTACCTGTTGAGTTAGAACATAAAGCTTATTGGGCCATCAAACAATTTAACTTTTCTCTTGACAAAGCAGGTTCCCACAGGAAGCTTCAACTCAATGAACTGGAAGAAATAAGGAATGATGCATATGATAATGCAAAATTGTACAAGGATCGAATGAAAATTTTTCATGACAAAACTATTTTAAGAAAATCATTTAATGTAGGTCAAAAAGTTCTTCTATATAACTCTCGTTTGCATTTATTTCCAGGAAAATTACGTTCTCGGTGGTCAGGACCATTCATTGTTCGTACTGTTTATCCGCATGGTGCAGTAGGTATTGAAAATCCCAAAAATGGTGATGTATTTAAAGTCAATGGCCAAAGATTGAAGTCATTTTTGGAATTACGCAATCCAGAGGTAGAGGAGACACTTCTACGTGATCCTGTCTACCAGGATTGATTTGCTTCCTTTAATTGCTACACACACTATTAAGGTAAGAATTTTTATTTATTATTTTTCATTATTTTGTTCCCTCATTAATATTTTCTTTTGAATTGCTATTGTTGAACATACTTGCAACCAATACATTGTTGAACATTTATAAAGCACATGTTGAAAGATTAAGGTTAATGATGATAATGGGAATACCTGCTGATATTCGTTGGCTGATTGAAGCTAAGGTACGATTAGTAGGTGAGTCTGCAAATGGTTACATCTCTTACATGCCTGGGTTAGAAAAAAACAGTTTTGCTAAAAAGCGTAGAGCTAAAAGAATGGGTGTCTGCCATAAATGTGGATGTGAAACTTGCAACACACGTTGCCGTTCTTTGGGATGGGTTCATGTAAATCGAGAAGATAAAATAAAATTCATTAAGGATGGCTTAAGTAAGGAGTCATTGGATGATGAGTTTCATCCAACGTCTGTTGAGACACATCCTAGTGGATCTGTGCATATCGGGATTGTTGGTTTATGGCCCCATTTTAAAAAAGAACAAAAACGATACAGTCTTGGGAATCTGACATTAAAAGACCCTGTTTGCCAATTTATAAGAAAATTGGATGGGAAGTATATCCTCGACCCTTAGAGGACGTTTAAGCCGTTACTGGACGTAAAACCAGAGGAAGATGTGAGCCACAATCACAACTACTGTACATATGCATGCGTGCCGTTATTTTTGAATTTTTCATCTTTAATTTAGCTGTCATCCATTGGCCTACTCACATGGCTATTGTAATTATGCCACCGTCTTATTCGCATAGCTGCTGTAAGTATGCCTTTATCTGAGTTCTATAAATGCACATATTATTATCTTTATCTTCATACTCAAAGTTAAGGTGATTGCAGGTATGGAAGGAATCACATTTCGTCAATTTCGAAATATTTGTGTCTTTTGTGGTTCCAGTCCTGGAAAAGATGGAGAGTATGTTAAAGCAGCACAAAATTTGGGTATTGTACTGGCCAGAAGAAAAATTCATTTAGTCTACGGTGGAGGTAGTCGTGGGTTAATGGGGTGTGTGTCTACAGCTGCACATGTAGGAGGATGCCAAGTTCTTCGTATTATTCTTACAGCTCTAACTGTATCAAACATCATTGGAAAAACAATTGGGGAAGAATTTAGGGTAGCCTCCATGCATGAACGCATTGCTAGAATGATGAGCAACGCTGATGTTTTCATTGCCTTACCAGGTGGTTTTGGTACTTTGGAGGAAAATTTTCAAATAGTTTCCTGGGCACAATTGAATCTCCACCATAAACCCATAGGTTTGTTGAATGTTAACAATTTCTTTGATGGTTTGCTGTCTTTTCTTGATCAAGCTGTAGAACAAAGGTTCATCTCATACTCAGCACGACGAATTCTCATCTCAGCTTCAAATGCTGATGAGTTGATTGATGCATTACAAGCATATGTTCATATTCCTGATCAAGCTACAGCTCAAATAGATTGGACAGCAGACAACCACAAAAAGAGCAAATTGGATTTGGATCTTCATCTGTAACACCTTTTATTTGATTGAATAAATTTTTCTTTTCTGGTTAGTTTATTGCAGGTTCATCTTTTCCTAGATTTCCTTCCAGGTAATATCTCTTTCAATTTTTGTTGTTTGTTTTGTGCTTGTCCTTCTTCTTTCTTCAAAAATAAAAAAAGAAAAAGAAAAAGGGACGTGGGTGTCTAGCCTCCTATCTCTGTATAGGTTCCAGCACCTAGATTTCAAAAAAAAAAAAAGAAACTGAGTGATGGTTTGGGAATAGGCAAAACTAGCACCAATGATGAAAATAAATTAAAGTGCTTGTAACCTTAGGAAAATAGATGAGTTTTGACTGTTATGTGTGAACCTAAATTCAATTGTAACTTATATTTTACTTGAGAATCCTAAAATCCTGAGCACTTAATCTTTTACATTTGATTGATTGTTTATTCAGAAAAGATTTATATAATTCAAATATGCTAAGTGATCTCATGAAACTCTAGAACTTATTTGATTGTCACTTGAAATGAAATTCTAGACTACTCTCTATTTAAGAAATGAATTAGGCATTGTTGGAATCGTTTGTGCCTTTCAAACCAACCTACACATTATGCCATCCCTAGTAACCCATTTTGAGCCTATATTTATCCTTTCTTGTACACCTATATTATTATCTAGCCTTTGAATAAAAATATTTCTAACTTTTACCTTTCACTCACAGGAATGATCATTTGAAAAGCTACGGTTCATGGGTGAATGGAAGAAGTTTTTTTTAAAAAAAAAAGAGAAGAAAAAAAAAATATAGAACCGCCCAAAGGAATAAATTTGGGGGTACTTTCAAAAAAGAAAAAAAGAAAAAGAAAGAAAGAGTATTATGAGCATATAACATAAGGATGAGGATAAGGTTGGAGATAGAATTCACATGATAATATCAAAAATATTTGGGAGGACTTAAATGATCATATATGTTGTAGAGTGAATTGAGCTTTCATATCTTTTTATTCACCTTTAACCTATGCCATACATTACAAGCCTAATGAAAGTCCTAATGATATTAAATTTTATGATTAGTCTACATTAATGGAGAGTGACATGAAAAATAAGCTTATGGAGTCTCAAATGTAAAACTTTGGAGTTCTGTTTTAAAATTTTGATTATGTAAATTTATTTGAATGCAAAAAGTCCAATGTCATAAGATTATTACACACACACTTGGGATTCAATAGTAAACTATATGTTGCATTTGAATTAAAGTTTTACATAACTTTGGAATTCTGATATTTTCTTTGGTTGCACATTTTAAATCCTTGAGGAATGTTTAGTAAGCCAAAAACAATTCATCACTCACTCATCTTTTGAATTTTGATGTTTGTGTGTTTTGCTTGAGGACAAGCAAAAGATTAAGTTTGGGGGTATTTGATGAATGAGTTTTGTATTCATAAATTAAATATTTTTATCTTATCTTTTTACCTTAATTAAGTATTTATTTCCCTTATTTGTCTTTAGTTTTGTGTATTTTTATAGATAAAGAGAAGAATAGGAAATTGACTCAATTGGAGGAATCAAAGCTAAATTGTGATTCTTTAGAAATGATGTATATAAATCAAGCAGACAAAATAAATTCATTAAGGATGGAAGAGTAAGGAGCATTATCTTTTTGTCTCTTGAGACGCATCCTAATGGATATATGCATCAATTCAATCTTGATTTATGACCACATTTCTAAAAGAATCGAAATATAAAGATTCAAAGCAAAACACTCAATGTTAAAAATTTGTTTGCTGCTTGCTTTTCAACTTGATCTTACTACAGTATTTTGGCCGTATATGAGAAAATACGTATATATTATGTATGAAATTTGGTAGATGAATATCTGACACAATTTCATACAACTTTCATGTTTATGTGATCAGCAAATTCAGATATCCAAAGGGCCGAAATTGGGCTAGAACAGAACATGTTTACTGTTGCAGTTCAGTCCAACCTTATTGTAGTTTTTGGGCCATATTTCAGCAAATACATATTTAATGGACACCAAATTTTATAGGTGAATAGAAGATATAATTTTATACAACTTTTATGTTCAAGTAGTCAGCAAATTCGGACACTAAAAGGGCAAAAATGGGGCTAAAACCGAACATATTTACTGTTGCAGTCCAGCCTGACATTACTATAGTGTTTTGGTCATAAATCACAAAATACGTGGCCAATGTTTGTCTACCTTATATGGATGGAAAGATAATGAAAATATCTACAACTCTTATGTTATTGGATGAGCAGATTCGGTGGCTATCAAGGCAATATATCACGATGACTTTTGGGGCACATAATACAACACTATTGTCAACTTTAGTGCAATTTGCTACCCACCATTTTTGTCACCTAGTTCCCTTGTTTTGTCTATAAATAGAGACATATTGTGAGCTAAAGGGAGGGGGGAAAGGCTGAAGAGGGAGCTTGGAAAATATTTGTGGAAGTTCTAAGTGTTTGTAATCCTTTTCTCTCTTTATACATTTTGTATTTTTACTTTCTCTCATAAGTTTTATCATGCTTCTTCATCTTTCATTTTATTTTCTTATCTTGATTATGGAGAACTAACCTCCTAATGCTAAGGTGAAAGGGTGAAACTCTTGGTATAAAAATAATAATGTATCTAACTCTTAATTTTAATGGTTATACTTGATGTTGTATTTATCTTCTTATTTATTTTCTTGTTATTTACTTTCTTAAAGGATGGCTTTGTTGCCCCTTTGTTATTTATTTTTTACCTTTCTATTATTTACTTTCGTGTTATTTATTTTTTTAGAGGATGGCTTTGTTGTCCCTCTGTTATTTATTTTTTATGTTATTATTTTCTTATTATTTTTCTTCTGAAAGGACGGCTTTGTCGCCTCTTTGTTATTTATTTTCTGCACTTTTATTATTTACTTTCTTGTTATTTATTTTTTTAGAGGATGACTTTGTTGTCTCTCTGTTATTTATTTTTTGCACTTTTATTATTTACTTTATTGTTATTTTTTTAGAGAATGACTTTGTTGTCCCTCTGTTATTTATTTTCTACACTTTTATTATTTACTTTCTTGTTATTTTTTTTAGAGGATGGCTTTGTTGTCCCTCTGTTATTTATTTTCTACACTTTTATTATTTACTTTCTTGTTATTTATTTTTTTAGAGGATGGCTTTGTTGTTCCTTTGTTATTTATTTTCTGCACTTTTATTATTTACTTTCTTGTTATTTACTTTCTTAGATGATAGCTTTGTTGCCCTTCTGTTATTTATTTTCTGTACTTTATTATTTACTTTCTTGTTATTTACTTTCTTAGAGGATGGCTTTATTGCCCCTCTGTTATTTATTTTCTACACTTTTTGTATTTATTTTCTTGTTATTTCTTTTCTCAATGGCTGGTTTTACCGCCTACTTTATATTATTATTATTGATTTTGTTTGTATACTTTTATTTTAAATTTTGTAAAGTGCAAATCTTGATACATTGTAGACAATCTTTGGCACAATAAATACTTGAATCATTCTTGATTTATTGTAGACAATATGTTGATTGGCACAATGTATACTTGAATCCATTTTACAAAAGTGATTTACTATTATTAATACAATAAAAGAAGGCAAATACACTTAATCTATAAACCAAAGCGTGTTTAATGTAACATATCTTCCGAATGGAACCTCATTTACGTGAGGATTCCATTTGAGTAATAAAAGAGTTAAAATTTATTATTATTTGATGTACCAAGAGTGGATCCCCTAACCTTAGCATGTTTCTTATTTTGAATACATTCATATTTAATTTTAGTATTTTAGTTCTTTACAAGCTCTGTTCAGTACTCTTCTCGCAAAACAAACATTCTGGCAACTATGTTAGAAATATTTATTTTGAATTTGAATTAAATTTTCTCAATTGGCAATCCTTATGGGATCGACCTTGTATACCACTAAATCTATACTCAAATAGATTCGTGCGCTTGCGAGTTTTAATAAAAACAACAATAAGTTTTTGGCGCCGTTGCCGGGGATTCCGACGGAAAAGCTAATTAGATCCAGGTAAGTAAAATTCTTCCACTAGTTATTATTTAGAATATTTATTTTTTTTATATAGAAAATTTTCTTTGTGAAAAAAAAAATTTCTTTGTTGCTGAGTTTTGTGATTGTTTTTGTTGTATTTGCATTTTGTTACTTGTAGTTAACATTGTATATATTACTAAGTTGTAAAATTATCCTCTTTTGTAATTGTGTTATATGCTATTAGAAATATTTGTTTATAATTTTTCTTTTAGTTTATGCGTGTTTGGAAACGTGATAAAGATCAGCGTTTGGTTATGAAAAGTTTAGGATCACCCTTTGATTTAAAAATTGGAACATTAGACTTTGTTGAGACATCATAAAAAATGGAAGAATAAGTTGTGCATGAGAAAACTCTTATGGAGTACTTCTCATCTGTCATAGCTAATACTCCATTTTGCATTGTTTTGCCACAAGCTACTGCAACTCATTTTGAACTCAAACCAGCCATACTTCAACTTTTACCATCATTTTATGGTTTGGAAAGAGAAGATCCATACATGCATGTGAAGAAATTTCTTGAAATTTGTTCAACATTTCGCTTTCAAAATTTCAATGATGAGTAAATTAGGCTTAGAATGTTTCCATTCTCATTAAAAGATAAAGCTAAATCCTGGTTGAACTCCCTTCCTATAGGAACTATTACTAGTTGGAATCAATTGGTAAATAAGTTTCTGGCAAAAATTTTTCCCACGTCTAAAACTGATGCCCTTAGGAGAGAAATTTCTGATTTTTGTCAAAAAGAGGGTGAACAATTTTTCGAATGTTGGGAAAGATTTAATGATCTTCTTTTGAAATGTCCTCATCATGGTTTTGAAATTTGGAGATTGGTGAAATATTTTTAGGATGGTTTAACTTCATCAAACCGTCAAATGATCCAAAGCATGTATGGTAGGAGATTTTTACAATTGAATGAGGGAGAAGCTTGGGAATCCTTAGGATCTTTATATGAAAATTTTCAACATTGGAACTGCATATATTCCAGGGATAAGAAGTCTCAAACACACAAAAGGGAGGAATTTATGAGGTGAGTGATGGCACAGATGTGAGAATTGCCTTAGCTAGCCTGACTAGAAAGGTTGAAGCTTTAACTTTAAGCCACACTCTGAACCCTTCTACCAATACTAGGATAGAGGCATGTGCCTTATGTTCTAGTACATCTCACATTACACAATCTTGTCTATCCATACCAGCTTACCAAGATGCATTCTCTGAGCAAGTCAATTCTCTTCAATTTAATGGAAAATCATCAGACAGCCCGTTTGCACCTACATATAATCTAAATTGGAGGAATCATCCAAACTTTTCATGGAGGCAAAATCAACCTTCAATGAATCAAGGTGGGCAACAATTTGCCCCTCCTAACTCATATCCTTCAATTCCTTAATATGCTCCTCCTTTCGGAGTATCACAACAAAGAAGACCTTCTTTGGAAGATACTCTACAGCAATTCATGCAATCAACTCAACAAGCTTTACAATCCCATACTCAATCTATTTCAAAGCTTGAAACACAATTGGGTCAAATAGCCAATGCTGTAGGAGAGAGAGAGAAAGGAAAATTCCCCAGTCAACCTATTCCTAATCCTAAGGGTCAATTTGAAGTATGATCATCAACAAATCCTAATGAAGAAGTAAAGTCTATAACGACCCTTAGATCTGGAAAAGTGATTGATAATCAAGTTCACATGGTTGGAACTAAATAACAGAGTCAGCATGAACCACAAATTAATAACTCAAGTGAAAATAAAAGTGAACATATTCCTTGTGCCGCTAAAGCTCCATTCCCACAAAGACTTGAGATAAATAAGAAATGTACTCAATATAGTGACATTTTAGAGGTGTTTAAGCAAGTAAGCATTAACATCCCTTTTCTTGACGCTATCAAACAAGTACTTGCTTACTCAAAATTTTTGAAAGATCTTTGCACGGTGAAAAGGAAAACCAATGTTCCAAAAAAGACATTTTTGACTGAACAAGTGAGCTCCATAATTCAACAAAGAACTCGTGTCAAGTACAAAGATCTCGATTGTCCTACAATTTCTTGTGTTATAGGTGACCATGTGATTAACCGAGCCTTACTTGATCTAGGAGCAAGTGTGAATCTGTTGCCGTATTCTGTGTATGCAAAACTTGGGTTAGGAAAGTTAAAACCTACACCAGTAACCCTTCAGTTAGCTTATAGGTCCACAAAAATTCCTAGAGGTGTCATAGAAGATGTGCTCATTAAGGTTGATAAATTCTACTTTCCAGTAGATTTCATTGTTCTTGACACTAAACCTGTTGAGAATACAGAGACACAAATTCCAGTCATTTTGGGTAGACCATTTCTTGCAACATCCAATGCGATCATTAATTGTCGAAATGGAATTTTGAATCTATCTTTTGGAAATATGACTGTGAAACTTAATGTTTTTAATGTCTCTCGTCAACCTGTGGATGCTGGTGATTTATGTGAGGTCAACATGATTGAGAGTGTAGCTGATGATTCATTTTTAAGTTCTTTTGATGATGACCCTTTAGAAAAATGTTTGGCTTACTTCAACATGGACATAGATGAGGACTGTTTGATCAATGAAATAAATTCTCTGTTAGAGACTACTCCATTGATGGATACCAATGAATGGAAAGTTAAAACAGAGACAATTACATCTTATGGGTCTGTCCTATTACCATCCATAGAGAAACCGCCTTAGGTAGAGTTAAAACCTTTGCCAGATTCTCTAAAATATGTGTTTCTAAGACCTGCTGAAACCTTACCTGTTATCATTGCATCAGACCTAGATAGAGAACATAAAGTTGAACTCATAAAAGTCCTCAGTGAGCATAGGGAAGCCATAGGGTGGACAATAGCAGACATTAAAGGTATTAGTCCATCAATTTGCATGCACAGGATACATTTGGAGGATAATGTCAAAACCTCAAGAGAGCCACAAAGACGTCTGAATCCAAACATGAAAGAAGTTGTGAGAGCTGAAGTGATTAAACTTCTTGATGTGGGTGTCATTTACCCGATTTTTGATAGTGCATGGGTCAGTCCTGTTCAGGTAGTTCCTAAGAAGTCTAGCATTACTGTAGTCAAGAATGAGGACAATGAATTAATTCCCACTAGAGTAAAAACTGGGTGGCGTGTTTGTATTGACTATCGTAAGTTGAATGTTGTAACAAGAAAAGATCATTTTCCACTTCCTTTTATAGATCAGATGCTAGAAAGGTTGGCTGGACATGCATATTATTGTTTTCTTGATGGATATTCAGGTGACAACCAAATTCCCATTGCACCCGAAGATCAAGAGAAAACTACATTCACTTGTCCTTTCAGAACTTTTGCCTACCGTCGAATGCCATTTGGATTGTGCAATGCACCTGCTACATTTCAGCGTTGCATGATAAGCATATTTTCTGACATGGTAGAGCGATCTCTGGAAGTATTCATGGATGATTTTTCTGTGCATGAGTCTAGTTTTGAGGAATGTTTACACCATTCAAGATTGGTCTTAATTAGGTGTAAGGAAAAGAACCTTGTTATGAATTGGGAAAAATGTCATTTCATGGTTAAAAAAGGAATTGTTTTGGGACATATTGTGTTGAATCAAGGGATTGAGGTAGATAAAGCAAAAAATGAATTGATTTCCAGTCTTCCACCTCCTCGGACAGTGAAAGAGATACGTTCTTTTTTAGGCCATGCAGGGTTTTATCGCAGATTCATCAAAGATTTTAGCAAAATCTCCAAACCTTTGTGTAATTTGCTTACCAAAGATGCACCTTTTATATTTGATGAAAAATGCTTTCAAGCTTTTGAGAAGCTCAAATCCCTTCTTACTTCTGCACCCATCACTAGACCACCCAATTGAAATCTTCCATTTGAAATCACGTGTGATGCCTCTGATTATGCAATTGGAGCTGTTTTGGGTCAACGTCTAGAAAAGTTTCCTTATGTGATATACTATACTAGTAAAACTCTTAATGATGCTCAATTGAATTATTCTACAACAGAAAAAGAGTTACTAGCTGTGGTATTTGCATTAGAAAAATTTAAATCTTATCCATTAGGATCTAAAATTGTAGTATTTTCAGATCATGCTGCACTTAAGTATCTTCTTTCTAAGAAAGATGCTAAAGCGCGTTTGATAAGATGGATACTGTTGTTGCAAGAATTTGATTTAGAAATTCGGGATAAGAAAGGATCTAAAAATGTTGTCGCTGATCACTTGTCTAGGTTGATAGTTGAATCAGGTGACAATAACTTGCTTATTGGAGACTCATTTCCAGATGAGCAACTCATGTCTATTTCTCAGTTACCCTGGTTTACTGACATTGCTAATTATCTTGCCACAGGTCAAATGCCTACACATTGGAGTAAGCAAGATCGGGTAAAATTTTTAGCAGAAGTAAAGAAATTCTTTTGGGAAGATCCATACTTGTTTAAGTATTGTCCTAATCAAATCATTCGGAGATGTGTTCCTGAGAGTGAGCAATATAGTGTTATTTCTTTTTATCATGATCATGCTTGTGGAGGTCATTTTAGTGCTAAAAAAACTGCTGCAAAAGTCTTGCAATGTGGTTTTTACTGGCCATCATTGTTCAAAGATGCCCATTTGTATTGTAGTTCTTGTGAGCGTTGTAAAAAATTGGGCAGTATTTCACGAAGGAATATGATGCCTTTAACTCCCATTCTTATTGTTGAGATATTTGATGTCTGGGGAGTTGATTTCATGGGTCCTTTTCCTAATTCTTTCGGTAATTTATACATCTTTGTTGCTGTGGATTATGTGTCAAAATGGGTAGAGGCTCTTGCATGTAAAACAAATGATCACAAGATTGTGGTAAAATTCTTGAAAGAAAACATCTTTTCGAGGTTTGGCACACCATGGGCTATCATTAGTGATAGGGGAAAACATTTTTGTAATAAGCATTTTGAGCAGTTAATGAGAAAATATGGCATTACACACAAAGTTGCTACCCCATACCACCCTCAGACTAGTGGTCAAGTTGAAATTTCAAATAGGGAAATTAAAAATATTTTGGAAAAAACGATTAACCCAAGTAGAAAAGATTGGTCTTTGAAACTTTCTGATATTTTATGGGCTTATCGTACTGCTTTTAAAACCCCTATTGGAATGTCTCCTTATCGACTTGTGTATGGCAAGGCCTGTCATTTACCTGTTGAGTTAGAACATAAAGCTTATTGGGCCATCAAACAATTTAACTTTTCTCTTGACAAAGCAGGTTCCCACAGGAAACTTCAACTCAAAGAACTGAAAGAAATAAGGAATGATGCATATGAGAATGCAAAATTGTACAAGGATCGAATGAAAATTTTTCATGACAAAAATATTTTAAGAAAATCATTTAATGTAGGTCAAAAAGTTCTTTTATATAACTCTCGTTTGCATTTATTTCCAGGAAAATTACGTTCTCGGTGGTCAGGACCATTCATTTTTCGTACTGTTTATCCACATGGTGCAGTAGGTATTGAAAATCCCAAAAATGGTGATGTATTTAAAGTCAATGGCCAAAAATTGAAATCATTTTTGGAATTACGCAACCCAGAGGTAGAGGAGACACTTCTACGTGATCCTGTCTACCAGGATTGATTTGCTTCCTTTAATTGCTACGCACGCTATTAAGGTAAGATTTTTTATTTTTTATTTTTCATTAATTTGTTCCCTCATTAATATTTTCTTTTGAATTGTTATTGTTTTCTTGGTTTTGTTGCTTTTGATCTTTCTTCAAAAAAAAAAAATTGAATTGAGAATGGAAAACATACTTGCAAACTTGAAAAATCATTTTCCTTCTCTTCCAACCAATGCATTGTTGAACATTTATAAAGCACGGGTTGAAAGATTAAGGTTAATGATGATAATGGGAATACCTGCTGATATTCGTTGGCTGATTGAAGCTAAGGTACGATTAGCAGGTGAGTCTGCAAATGGTTACATCTCTTACATGCCTGGGTTAGGAAAAAGCAGTTTTGCTAAAAAGCGTAGAGCTAAAAGAATGGGTGTCTGCCATAAATGTGGATGTGAAACTTGCAACACACGTTGCCGTTCTTTGGGATGGGTTCATGTAAATCGAGAAGATAAAATAAAATTCATTAAGGATGGCTTAAGTAAGGAGTCATTGGATGATGAGTTTCATCCAACGTCTGTTGAGACACATCCTAGTGGATCTGTGCATATCGGGATTGTTGGTTTATGGCCCCATTTTAAAAAAGAACAAAAACGATACAGTCTTGGGAATCTGACATTACAAGACCCTGTTTGCCAATTTATAAGAAAATTGGATGGGAAGTATATCCTCGACCCTTAGAGGGCGTTTAAGCCGTTACTGGACGTAAAACCAGAGGAAGATGTGAGCCACAATCACAACTACTGTACATATGCATGCGTGCCGTTATTTTTGAATTTTTCATCTTTAATTTAGCTGTCATCCATTGGCTTACTCACATGGCTATTGTAATTATGCCACCGTCTTATTCGCATAGCTGCTGTAAGTATGCCTTTATCTGAGTTCTATAAATGCACATATTATTATCTTTATCTTCATACTCAAAGTTAAGGTGATTGCAGGTATGGAAGGAATCACATTTCGTCAATTTCGAAATATTTGTGTCTTTTGTGGTTCCAGTCCTGGAAAAGATGGAGAGTATGTTAAAGCAGCACAAAATTTGGGTATTGTACTGGCCAGAAGAAAAATTCATTTAGTCTACGGTGGAGGTAGTCGTGGGTTAATGGGGTGTGTGTCTACAGCTGCACATGTAGGAAGATGCCAAGTTCTTGGTATTATTCCTACAGCTCTAACTGTATCAAACATCATTGGAAAAACAATTGGGGAAAAATTTAGGGTAGCCTCCATGCATGAACGCATTGCTAGAATGATGAGCAACGCTGATGTTTTCATTGCCTTACCAGGTGGTTTTGGTACTTTGGAGGAAAATTTTCAAATAGTTTCTTGGGCACAATTGAATTTCCACCATAAACCCATAGGTTTGTTGAATGTTAACAATTTCTTTGATGGTTTGCTGTCTTTTCTTGATCAAGCTGTAGAACAAGGGTTCATCTCACACTCAGCACGACGAATTCTCATCTCAGCTTCAAATGTTGATGAGTTGATTGATGCATTACAAGCATATGTTCATATTCCTGATCAAGCTACAGCTCAAATAGATTGGACAGCAGACAACCGCAAAAAGAGCAAATTGGATTTGGATCTTCATCTGTATCACCTTTTATTTGATTGAATAAATTTTTCTTTTCTGGTTAGTTTATTGCAGGTTCATCTTTTCCTAGATTTCCTTCCAGGTAATATCTCTTTCAATTTTTGTTGTTTGTTTTGTGCTTGTCCTTCTTCTTTCTTCAAAAATAAAAAAAGAAAAAGAAAAAGGGACGTGGGTGTCTAGCCTCCTATCTCTGTATAGGTTCCAGCACCTAGATTTCAAAAAAAAAAAAGAAACTGAGTGATGGTTTGGGAATAGGCAAAATTAGCACCAATGATGAAAATAATTTAAAGTGCTTGTAACCTTAGGAAAATAGATGAATTTTGACTGTTATGTGTGAACCTAAATTCAATTGTAACTTATATTTTACTTGAGAATCCTAAAATCCTGAGCACTTAATCTTTTACATTTGATTGATTGTTTATTCAGAAAAGATTTATATAATTCAAATATGCTAAGTGATCTCATGAAACTCTAGAACTTATTTGATTGTCACTTGAAATGAAATTCTAGACTACTCTCTATTTAAGAAATGAATTAGGCATTGTTGGAATCGTTTGAGCCTTTCAAACCAACCTACACATTATGCCATCCCTAGTAACCCATTTTGAGCCTATATTTATCCTTTCTTGTACACCTATATTATTATCTAGCCTTTGAATAAAAATATTTCTAACTTTTACCTTTCACTCACAGGAATGATCATTTGAAAAGCTACGGTTCATGGGTGAATGGAAGAAGTTTTTTTTTAAAAAAAAGAGAGAAGAAAAAAAAAATATAGAACCGCCCAAAGGAATAAATTTGGGGGTACTTTCAAAAAAGAAAAAAAGAAAAAGAAAGAAAGAGTATTATGAGCATATAACATAAGGATGAGGATAAGGTTGGAGATAGAATTCACATGATAATATCAAAAATATTTGGGAGGACTTAAATGATCATGTATGTTGTAGAGTGAATTGAGCTTTCATATCTTTTTATTCACCTTTAACCTATGCCATACATTACAAGCCTAATGAAAGTCCTAATGATATTAAATTTTATGATTAGTCTACATTAATGGAGAGTGACATGAAAAATAAGCTTATGGAGTCTCAAATGTAAAACTTTGGAGTTCTGTTTTAAAATTTGGATTATGTAAATTTATTTGAATGCAAAAAGTCCAATGTCATAAGATTATCACACACACACTTGGGATTCAATAGTAAACTATATGTTGCATTTGAATTAAAGTTTTACATAACTTTGGAATTCTGATATTTTCTTTGGTTGCACATTTTAAATCCTTGAGGAATGTTTAGTAAGCCAAAAACAATTCATCACTCACTCATCTTTTGAATTTTGATGTTTGTATGTTTTGCTTGAGGACAAGCAAAAGATTAAGTTTGGGGGTATTTGATGAATGAGTTTTGTATTCATAAATTAAATATTTTTATCTTATCTTTTTACCTTAATTAAGTATTTATTTCCCTTATTTGTCTTTAGTTTTGTGTATTTTTATAGATAAAGAGAAGAATAGGAAATTGACTCAATTGGAGGAATCAAAGCTAAATTGTGATTCTTTAGAAATGATGTATATAAATCAAGCAGACAAAATAAATTCATTAAGGACGGAAGAGTAAGGAGCATTATCTTTTTGTCTCTTGAGACGCATCCTAATGGATATATGCATCAATTCAATCTTGATTTATGACCACATTTCTAAAAGAATCGAAATATAAAGATTCAAAGCAAAACACTCAATGTTAAAAATTTGTTTGCTGCTTGCTTTTCAACTTGATCTTACTACAGTATTTTGGCCGTATATCAGAAAATACGTATATATTATGTATGAAATTTGGTAGATGAATATTTGACATAATTTCATACAACTTTCATGTTTATGTGATCAGTAAATTCAGATATCCAAAGGGAAACCGAACATGTTTACTGTTGCAGTCCAGCCTGACCTTACTATAGTGTTTTGGTCATAAATCACAAAATACGTGGCCAATGTTTGTATACCTTATATGGATGGAAAGATAATGAAAATATCTACAACTCTTATGTTATTGGATGAGTAGATTCGGTGGCTATCAAGGCGATATATCATGATGACTTTCGGGGCACATAATACAACACTATTATCAACTTTAGTGCAATTTGCTACCTACCATTTTTGTCACCTAGTTCCCTTATTTTGTCTATAAATAGAGACATATTGTGAGCTAAAGGGAGGGGGGAAAGGCTGAAGAGGGAGCTTGGAAAATCTTTGTGGAAGTTCTAAGTGTTTGTAATCCTTTTCTCTCTTTATACATTTTGTATCTTTACTTTCTCTCATAAGTTTTATCATGCTTCTTCATCTTTCATTTTGTTTTTTTATCTTGATTATAGAGAACTAACCTCCTAATGCTAAAGTGAAAGGGTGAAACTCTTGGTATAAAAATAATAATGTATCTAACTCTTAATTTTAATGGTTATTCTTGATGTTGTATTTATCTTCTTATTTATTTTCTTGTTATTTACTTTCTTAGATGATGGCTTTGTTGCCGCTTTGTTATTTATTTTTTACCTTTCTATTATTTACTTTCGTGTTATTTATTTTTTTAGAGAATGGCTTTGTTGTCCCTTTGTTATTTATTTTTTATGTTATTATTTTCTTATTATTTTTCTTCTGAAAGGACGGCTCTGTCGCCTCTCTGTTATTTATTTTCTGCATTTTTATTATTTACTTTCTTGTTATTTATTTTTTTAGAGGATGGCTTTGTTGTCTCTCTGTTATTTATTTTTTGCACTTTTATTATTTACTTTATTGTTATTTTTTTAGAGGATGGCTTTGTTGTCTCTCTGTTATTTATTTTCTACACTTTTATTATTTACTTTCTTGTTATTTTTTTTAGAGGATGGCTTTGTTGTCCCTCTGTTATTTATTTTCTGCACTTTTATTATTTACTTTCTTGTTATTTATTTTTTTAGAGGATGGCTTTGTTGTTCCTCTGTTATTTATTTTCTGCACTTTTATTATTTACTTTCTTGTTATTTACTTTCTTAGATGATGGCTTTGTTGCCCTTCTGTTATTTATTTTCTGTACTTTATTATTTACTTTC
>CM073465.1:15988851-16021351 GCA_037074535.1 Gleditsia sinensis | reverse complement strand
TTCAGATATTCTAAACTATTTCAAGAACATAAAAAAATATAAATAACTTGTAATCATGCTCATTTATCAATGTAAAGTTCGAGAAGAGTAAAAGCAAGCCATAGAAAGAATCATCTACTCATAAAATTAAGGTACCAAGTTGGACAACCCCAAAATCTACGTTTTTGGTCCGAATTCAGCAAAATAAACCCCAAAATCGAGTTCGGAATGTCCAAAAACCTTGAAAATGACTCCAAATTTGTAAAATTTGGCCTCCGGGAGCTCGGTTAACGCAACAGGGTTCGGTGACATGCTCTACATATGCCAACAGGGAAGGCTACGCGTGGACTTCACTCTTCGAGAAAGATTCGGGACGTAGGGGTGTGTGCAATGGAGTATGGACTTGAAATTTGAGATCCTAAAGTGTCGGTACCTTCTAGATCGATCTACGATGTTAGTTTTTGCGTTTGAGACCCATAGATACGAGTTTCGGATATTACCTTTTTAGGCAATTTTTTCTTCAATTTTTCGGCCCATCTCCAGCTAATTCTCTAGAAACCAATCGGTTGGATTTGTAGAACTCTTCTTCCTGAGTCCGTTGATGGTGGTGGTGTCAAAATCCGAGGTCCAGATGCGGAGAAATATTAAAGAGAAGTTAGAGGGTTTCGAGAGGAAAATTTCTAAAGAGAGATAGAAAAATCTAAAAATGATGAGCTTCTTGAGTGGCTAAGGCCCTTAAAATATCCTGGGGGACCTTTCTGTAAAAATTCACTTTTAGAGGGAGGTCCTTGCAAATTTTTGTTATTTACATTTTAACCCCGAAACTTTTAAGAAATTGCATTTTGACCCAAAAAATGTAAATTCTCATATTTCTTTTGTAATTCTTTAATCCGTGTACTAAATAAATTTATTTTTACCGGTTTTTATCTCCATTTTCAAAATCCTTTCTTAAATTCACAATTTTCTTTAATTTGAACTTTATTAAATTTACGACTATTACATTCTTCCCCCTTAAAGAAATTTGGTCCCCGAATTTCATTACCATAATTGCAGATAAATACTAACCTCATTGTTCAAATAAATGCGGATATCTAGCACGTATGTCATCATCTCCTTCCCAAATAGCTTCCTCAGAAGAGTGATTTTTCTATATCACTTTCACTGTAGGTATTTCCTTTGACTGCAACTTCTTTACCTGTCTGTCCACTATTGCTACTGGTTGTTCCTCATAGGTTAAATCTTCCTGTAATTGAATCTGTGGACACTGTATAACATGTGTAGGATCCGGTAAATATTTTTGTAGCATAGACACATGAAAAATTAGATGGACATTACCCAATTCAAGAGGTAAAGCCAAACAATAAGCTACTGGACTGATCCTATCAAGAATTTCAAATGGTCCTATATACCGTTGACTTAATTTCCCTTTCTTCCCAAATCTCACTACTCCCTTCATAGGAGATATTTTCAGAAAAACATGTTCACCTATGGAAAATTTCAATAGGCGATGTCTATTATCAACATAGGCCTTCTGTCTACTCTGAGCTGCTAACAACCTTTCCTTAATTATTTTTACCTTGACCAATGCATCCTGTACCATATCAGGCCCTAAAACCTTTGCTTTGCCCATCTCAAACCATCCAATCGGGGAACGACATCGTCTACCATATAATGCCTCAAAAGGAGCCATTTGTATACTGGCTTGATAATTATTGTTATAAGCAAATTCAACTAAAGGCAGAAATCTTTCCCAACTACCCTGAAAATCTAAAACACAAGCCCGAGCATGTCTTTCAATATTTGAATGGTTCACTCAGATTGCCCATATGTTTGAGGATGGAATGCAGTACTGAGATTCAACTTCGTGCCCAAAACTTCTTGGAAAGCTCTCTAGAAACGAGCTATGAATTATGGTCTTCGATCATAAATAATTGATATTGGCACGCCATGAAGTCTCACTATTTCATTCAAATATAATATTGCATACTGAGCTACATTGTATGTGGTTTTTACTGGTATAAAATGTGCTGACTTAGTCAACCTATCAATGATCATCCATATTGAATCAAACCCTTTTGGTGTTCTCGATAAACCCGTAACAAAATCCATAGTTATTCTTTCCCATTTTCATTCAGGTATTTCTATCTACTGATGTAATCCTGTAGGCCTTTGATGTTCTGCTTTAACCTGCCGACAGGTTAAATTAACATCCCTGATTTTTCCCTAAAATACTAATGGGTATTTACGTAATCTTTAATGTAAAGGTCGTATTGTAATGCTTTTAGAGAGTGACAATTATGTAATTTCAATAGACTAGTAATGGTGTAAAGACTTTAAAGTGGTATTTTGGTATTTATATGATTTTTAGTATTTATACAATTTTTAGTAGAATGGCATTTTGGTAATTCCAACCAAGTAGCTTGGAAGTGGTTCTAAAACACTTGAATGGTAGGCTGGAAGTGTTTCTAAAACACTTGAGTGGTAGGCTAGAAGTGTTTCTAAAACACTTGAGTGGTAGGCTAGAAGGATTTTAAAAACACTTGAGTGGTAGGCTAGAAGAATTTTTAAAACACTTGAATGGTAGGCTAGAAGTATTTCTAAAACACTTGAGTGATGATGGTGGTTTTGACTATCAAAGGGGAGGGGGAGTGATCAGAAAGGAGAGAACAAGAAGAAGAGAGAGGAAGAAGAAAGAGAAAGAAGAGAGAGAAAGAAGAGAGAGAAAGAAGAGAGAGAAAGTGCAAGAGGAGAAAACAAGGTAGGTTTTCTTGATCCAAATTCTTCTATAATCATCTTTTCTTCAATGGATCCTAAATCAAGGTATGGATGTAGGTTTTGGTGGTGAGAAATTGATATACAAAATTTAGGAAGCTTGTTAAGGTAGGCTTAACACCTAATCTCCACAAATTTTGATGCAATTTCTATGTTTTACAAGTGATTAATTGTGAAATTGTGCAACATGTGGGCTGTATATTATGTGGATTTTTCAATTTTGGTTATTTCAAATTTTTGGGCAAAATTGATAACAAATTTAAAGAAAGTATCAACATAAGAATTGTAGCTACTTGTCTCACGAATTTATAGGCTCTGAGAACACCTAATGTGGAGTCAATATAAGAGATATATGACCCAAGAAGTAAGCAGAGGTCACAAAACACGAAGAGTCTGGAATCCAGAATGTGTAAATATGAGTACCTTTAGTGTTTGAATTTCTGGGACAACTCTGTAGGGAATTGAGACATATAGTAAACATATAAGTTGTAGGTAATTGTCCTAGCTTTACATAGACACCAAAATCACCTTAATAGGAGTTGAAATGAGAGATTTATGTTTTGATTAGTGAGGGAAGGGCACAGAACACGAAGAGTCTGGAATCCAGAATTTGTAAATATGAAAGCTTTAGTGTTTGACTTTCTGGGACTAATCAGTAAGGAATTGGAAAATATAATTAACATCAAAGTTGTAGGTAATTGTCTTAGCTTTACAAAGACACCGAAATAACCTTAATCAGAGTTGAAATGAGAGAGTTATGGTCTGATTAGTGAGGGAAGGTCACAGAACACGGTCCAGCCGTGTTCTGAGTTTCAAGGCCGTGTTTAAGGTTGGAAAACCTTATTTTTCACTGTTTTCTATAGGAAAAAGAACCTTGTTTGTTGAAGGGATTTTAGAAATCAATTGACCAAGAGAAATACTTCTAAAGTGATGGTTTTATATCACCAAAACATTATTTTATTTACTTGATGTCAAAGGGCTTACATTGAATATTGATTTGAGATATTTTGAAAGAGTGATATAGATGGAAATACCTATTGAACATATGATTTGAAATATGCTCATGGTAAGAGTTGTGATGTATATTTATATAACTCATTGAGCATGAAAATGATGTTTTTGCATTGCATTTATTGTTGATTGACAAGCGTAAAGCTTGCGATGAGTTGCTTGGTGCTTATGCATTGCACTTGACTTAAGTGGACATCGATGAATATCGGTGGGTTGTATGGCTGTGACGGTATCGGGTAGGGGACGCCCTACTAACCTGAGTGAGTCGATGAGGCCACCCAACCACATGAGAATAAAAGAGAAGCAAATGAGAATAAAAGAGAAGTAAATGAGAATAAAAGAGAAGCAATGAGTGAAAATGTGTGATTTTATAGCTATGGCATGCTATGAGCATTGCGCAACATGAAGAGCTATGTTTTTCATGCATTGAGTGTGCCAGATCACCGAGTGAGGCAGGTGTATTAAAAGTTATGATTTTATCATAAAAGCTTGATATTTTCTGTAGTTTATACAGCTGAACATAATATCTGTTTTTACACATTTTATTATAAAAGGTTGAGTCTACTGGGAACCATGTTCTCACTATTTTGTGGTGTTATGTTCAGATAAAAGGAAGTGAGATGCGTCCATGGACGGCGTTGCCAGTAAAGATCCCGATGTCAGCACCACCTCCTCACCCTTTGTGTTTTAAGGGTGGTGTGCTGTATGGGGACTTTTGTATTTGTATTGTAATTATGACTAGTATTGTATTATGAATACTTATGTGGGATTTGTAATATACATATATGGGTATTTATGCAAATATATATTGTTATGAGAATTGTGATAAAAAGAAAAAAAATATGGTGTTACATAGTTGGTATCAGAGCAGGTCGATTCTATGCGACCATTGGGTGGGTGGTCACCTGAGTTGACTTAGTGGAGTCTTACATGGTTATGCGGTAATGTTGAGTAAGGTAGCGGATAAATTTAGTAAGAAATTACTAGTGTTTCCTAACTGTATACTTGAGTGGTGTGATGCTTACTGTAAGTTTTTAAAACCACTGTTGAGATTGATCACCTCGATAAAAACTGATATTTTGTTTCACTAATACAGTAAGTGATGGCACCACCAAGAAAGAATCCGACAGGCAGCTCGGATGCTACTTTAAACAACATAGCTGTAGCTATGCAAGCTCAGGCAGCTGCAATGAATCAAAACTACAATACCCTACTGTTAAGTTACTGTATGAGTTGGCGGTAGTGACACCTACAGGAGGGAAAGTAGTTATCTCCTCATTGTGTCTGAATTATTCTGTTGAGATAAGTAAACAGATCCTTTGTAGTGGATCTAGTCTGTCTACCCTTGGACTGTATTAATGTTATCTTGGGTATGGATTGGTTAAGTAAGAACTAAGTCCTTCTAGATTGCTGCAATAAGACTTTTAAGTTTCTCGCGGAGTCTCTGAAGAACCAAAAGTATAGTGTTATCAGTGCTCACAGACTCAATAAAGAGTTGAGAGAGGCAGACCTGAGTTGTGTCTTCCTGTATGCTATTAGTCCAAATACGGACCATGAACTGCTTAGGATTCCGATAGTCAGTGAGTTTCCAGAGGTTTTTCCTTTTGAGATCTCCGAACCTCCACCGAAGAGAGAAGTGGCATTTTCCATAGATTTGGCACCAGAAGCAAGGTGCTCAATGTTTTTTCAAAAAATTGAATTGATTTGAAATCTGATATCATCAATTAAGGATAAAAAAAGAGGATATTGCAAAATTTGCTTTCAAGATTCGTCATAGACATTATGAGTTTTGGTGATGTCATTTAGTTTGACAAATGCCCAGCTGCATTCATGAGCTTAGTAAATAGAGTATTTAAGCTATTCTTGGATAAATTTAGTATTGTCTTTATTAACGAAATACTAATATATTTTGAGAGTACAGAAGATCATAAGCAACATTTAAAGATAGTTTGATCAACTCTAAGGGAGTATGGTTGGTAAGGATGGTATCCAAGTAGATCTTAAGAAAGTAAATGTGGTATAGCAATGACCACTTCTTACTACAGTTATAGATGAAGATCCAAATCCAATTTGCGCTTCCTGTGGTTGTCTCCTATCCAATCTATTTAAGCCATAATTGGATCAGGTACATGAACATATGCTTGTAAAGCATCAATCAACTCCTCAGCATTTGAAGCTGAGATGAGAATTCGTCGTGCTGAGTGTGAGATGAACCTTTATTCCACAGTTTGATCAAGAAAAGACAATAGACCATTAAAGAAGTAGTTAACATTTAACAAACCTATCGGTTTGTGATACATATTCAGTTGTGCCCAAGAGACTATTTGGAAAATCTCCTCTAAAGTACCAAAACCCCCTGGTAAAGCAATGAAAGCATCAGCATTGCTCATCATTCTAGCCATGCGTTCATGCATGGAAGCTACCCTAAACTCTTCCTCAATTGTCTTTCCTACGATGTTAAATGCAGCTAAAGCTGTAGCAATAATACCTAGAACTTGGCATCCTCCTACATGGGCAGCTGTAGACACACACCCCATTAACCCACGGTTACCTCCATCATAGACTAAATGAATTTTTCTTCTGGCCAGTACCATGCCCAGGTTTTGAGTAGCTCTCACATACTCTTCATCTTTTCCAGGACTAGAACCACAAAAGACACAAATATTTCGAAATTGATGAAATGTGATTCCCTCCATAGTTGCACACACCTTAACTTGGAGTATGAAAGTAAAGATATAACGTGTGCATTTATAGAACTCGAAGAATGGCATACTTATGATAGCTATGTGAATAGGTCGAGAATAATTAGAATAGCTATGTGAGTGACTGGTGGATATCAGCTAAATCGAAGGTGAATCTAAAAAATGACGGTACACATGTATATGCACAGTAATTGCGACTGTGACCCATTTTAAGCATAAAGAGAATAAGATTAAAGTATCATCAAAAAATTTCCTTTTTCTTGTTGTCCTTAATGAAGCATTGATGTCTTGAAACTTGTAAGGAAGTTGTAAGTGATGGGTATCATTGTAAAAAAACAAGTGAAAAAAAATGCAAACTAGTTAGTTGTTGAAGAGGGACGATCAAAAGATTTATTTTGTTTTCTCAATGTTCTTGCCAGTCGACTATTGGTATTATTAAGTCAACTAGCTACTTTGAGAATTTTTAATTTGGACTGGTTATTTTACAGTTGATTCATCACATTTGTTTTGAAGCAAATAACTGCATCCTACCAGTTAACTACAAGCTCTTTGTTTTTCACAAACTTTTATAAACTCAGAAATGTTTCTATTCCATGTGATATTCTTCCACCGAAAAACGGTAGTTTTGAATTAACTTTTGGCACATATATTCAAAATTTGCAGCCACCGATTCTTGCTAAATTTAGCAGCTAGATTTTGTTTATAGATTTTCAAGAATTACGGCCACTGATTTTAATTTTCTTTAATGCTTTGCCCAAATTTTTGACTTTCTATTTTGGCACCGTTTTCTATTATATTTTTTGTCTGTTTCACTACATTCTCCCGCATTAATAGTTGGCATTAAATGCAAGATTCTTTTCCCTTATTACAAGGAAAGTTAATTTATTTTCTTTGAAACTCAATTATTATGATGTTCGAGTGATTAGTAAGTTAAAATAATGGAGATTTTGATAGGATTTATCTACCAAAGAACGTACTTCAAAAAAAAATTATTTTATCAAGTATGTATAACTGTGTAAGTTGGCAGATTATGTACAAATTAGAAAGAATAATGAGTTTACAGTATATACTGATTGAGTACTAAGGAATGGAGGACACCTAAGTTTATTTAAAGTAGTTGAGTAGGGAAAGGAGATTTCAGAAAATAGCCATAGATTGTGAAACCCAAGACAATAAGGATATAATAAGATATGAAAAAGGTGTATTTTTTTTTCATTGTTTGGTATGTCAGCAAATAAAAAAAAATTGGATATATTGTTTCAAGAGAACTATTTAGGAAGCCTAAGGATCTTTATTAGATTATAGTATAGCTGATAGTAAATCCAAATGATGTGTTTATGCATTAGAAGTTATGCTTCAGGTATTTTTATATAATTTTAGTGAAAATTTGGAGAAAATCATTTATCCTTAGTTGAACTTACTCCTATTAGTAATTATTAGGCCAACATACAAATGGCACTATTTGAGGTTTTACATGAAACATTGTAGGTCTCCTAATGGGTGAGTGAGTTGAGTAAACTTAAGTCCATGGTATATAGGATCAACCTAGTAGCTTACCGTTGGACTTTGCTATTTGAATTGAGTAATGTTCATTCATTCTTTCACGTGTCTATACTACAAAAGTATCCACCAAACCCAACACATGTTATTCAATGTTAGAAAATTTAGTTACACAAAGATTTGTCATATGAGAAAAAAATCAGTGACTATAGTAGATAGACAAATGAAGAAATTACATTCAAAAGAAATACTACAGTGAGAGTGATGTGGCAGAAGAAGCCACGTGGGGAAAAGAGGATGTCATGGGACAGAAATACCCGCAACTATTTGAAGATAGATAGGTTTTGAATTTTGGGGACAAAATTCCTTTTTAGGGGGGAGAACTGTAACATCCCTGCTTTTTCCCTAAAATACTAATGGGTATTTATGTTTACAAGTGATTAATTGTGAAATTGTGCAACATGTGGGCTGTATATTATGTGGATTTTTTTATTTTCGTTATTTTGAATTTCTGGGCAAAATTGATAACAGATTAAAGAAAGTATCAACATAAGAATTGTAGCTACGTGTCTCACGAATTTATAGGCTCTAAGAACACCTAATTTGGAGTCAATATGAGGGAGATATGACCCAAGAAGTAAGCAGAGGTTACAAAACACGAAGAGTCTGGAATCCAGAATTTGTAAATATGAGTACCTTTAGTGTTTGAATTTCTGGAACTACTCAGTAAGGAATTGGAAAATATAGTTAAAATCAAAGTTGTAGGTAATTGTATTAGCTTTACAAAGACACCGAAATAACCTTAATCGGAGTTAAAATGTGAGAGTTAGGGTTTGATTAGTGAGGGAAGGTCACAGAACACGGTCCAGCCGTGTTCTGAGTTTCAAGGCCGTGTTTAGGGCTGAAAAACCTTATTTTTCACTGTTTTCTATAGGAAAAAGAACCTTGTTTGTTGAAGGGATTTTAGAAACCAATTGACCAAGAGAAATACTTCTAAAATGATGGTTTTATATCACCAAAACATTATTTTATTTACTTGATTTCAAAGGGCTTACATTGAATATTAATTTGAGATATTTTGAAAGAGTGATATAGATGGAAATACCTATTGAACATATGATTTGAAATATGCTCATGGTAAGAGTTGTGATGTATATTTATATAACTCATTGAGCATGAAAATGATGTTTTTGGATTGCATTTATTGTTGATTGACAAGCGTAAAGCTTGCGATGAGTTGCTTGGTGCATATGCATTGCACTTGACTTGAGTGGACATCGATGAATATCGATGGGTTGTATGGCTGTGACGGTACCGGGTAGGGGAGGCCCTACTAGCCTTAGTGAGCCGATGAGGCCACCCAACCACATGAGAATAAAAGATAAGCAAATGAGAATAAAAGAGAAGTAAATGAGAATAAAAGAGAAGCAATGAGTGAAAATGTGTGATTTTATAGCTATGGCATGCTATGAGCATTGCGCAACATGAAGAGCTATGTTTTTCATGCATTGAGTGTGCCAGATCGCCGAGTGAGGCAGGTGTATTAAAAGTTATGATTTTATCATAAAAGCTTGATATTTTCTATAGTTTATACAGCTGAACATAATATCTATTTTTACACATTTTATTATAAAAGGTTGAGTCTACTGGGAACCATGTTCTCACTATTTTGTGGTGTTATGTTCAGATAAAAAGAAGTGAGATGCTTCCATGGACGGCGTTGCCAGTAAAGATCCCGATGTCAGCACCACCTCCTCACCCTTTGTGTTTTAAGGGTGGTGTTCTGTATGGGGACTTTTGTATTTATATTGTAATTATGACTAGTATTGTATTATGAATACTTATGCGGGATTTGTAATATACATATATGGGTATTTATGCAAATATATATTGTTATGAGAATTGCGATAAAAAGAAAAAAAATATGGTGTTACATTAAACATCGAGATACATAATCTACTATGTCTTTCTTTATACCTATCCACCAATAAATTTCTTTTAGATCCTTATACATTTTAGTTATTCCAGGATAAATCGTATACATGGATCTATGGGCTTCCTCTAAAATTTTTTTCTTAAGTTCTTCTTTATCAGGTACACATAACCGCTTACCCAATTTTAGAATTCCTTCAGAGTCTACAGTAAATTCAACTTCACTACCATTCTTCACTTCTTCCATTTTCTTGCACAAATAGGCATCCTCTTTCTATGCCTTTTTCACCTGCTCGATCAAAGATGATTGAAACTATATATGAGTTAACCATATTCCAGGCACCTTTACTTCCATTACTACCCCATCATTTTCTAGCTTATGCATCTCTTTAACTAACGGCCTTCTTACCATTGTAATATGAGCTAAACTACTCATAGACTTTCTACTTAATGCACCAGCTACAACATTGGCCTTACCTGAATGGTACAGTATTGTGCAATCATAATCTTTAAGTAATTCCATCCATCGTCTTTGTTTCAAGTTAAGATCTTTTTGCTGAAAAAATAAATTTCGCATGTCTCACCATACAAATAATGCCTCTAAATTTTAAGAGTAAAAACTACTATTGCCATTTCCAAATCATGAGTTGGATAGTTTTGCTCATGTGGTTTAAGCTATCTAGATGCATATGCAATGACTCAACCATTTTGCATCAACACACGTCATAATCCAATTCTCGATGCATCACAATATATTGTATATCTTTCAGTACCTGAAGGAATAGCCAATACTGGCGTTGTAGTCAAGCATTCTTTAAGTTTCTGGAAACTGCTTTCACATTCATCTGACCAGTCAAACTTTATTCCTTTTTTTGTCAACCTTGTCAAATGAGCAACTATCTTTGAAATTTTTTTAACAAATCTGCGGTAATAGCCTGTTAAACCAAGGAAACTACGAATCTCTGTAACTGTAGTAGGGCGTGGCCATTTCTGCACCACTTCTATCTTTTTAGAATCAACTTGAATACCATCCTTGGTAACCACATGCCCTAGGAAGGTAACACTACTAAGCCAAAATTCACATTTTGAAAACTTAGCATACAGCTGGTGTTCTCTCAGGATTTGCAATGCTATTCTTAAATGCCGCTCATGCTCTTATGAACTTTTTAAATATACCAAGATATCATCTATAAATACAATGATGAATTGATCCAAAAAAAGTTTGAACACCCTATTCATTAAATCCATAAATACAGCAGGGACATTTGTTAAGCCAAATGGCATTACTAAAAACTTGTAGTGCCCATACCGAGTTCTAAAAGCAGTTTTCGGAATATCCTCCTTTTTTATCTTCAATTGATGATACCTAGATCTCAGATCAATTTTTGAAAAACATTAAGCACCATGTAACTGGTCAAACAAATCATCTATTCTGGGTAAAGGATATTTATTTCATATAGTCACTTTGTTCAACTACCTATAGTCAATACATAGGCGTAGGGATCCATCTTTTTTCTTCACAAAGAGAACAAGATCACCCCAGGAAGATTTATTGGGTCAAATAAAACATTTATCTAGTAAATCTTACAGTTGCTCCTTTAATTCCTTAAGTTTTGCAGATGCCATCCTATAAGGAGGTATAGATATTGGTTGTGTTTCAGGGAGGAGGTCAATACCAAATTCAATCTCTCGGTCTGGTGGTAATCTTGACAATTCCTCAGGAAACACATAAGGAAATTCTCTAACCACTGGAACCTGCTCTACACTGGTATACTTCATTTCCACATCTTTGACTACTGCTAAATACCCCTAGCATCCTTTTTGTAACAGCTTATGAGCTATTAAAGCTGAAATTAAATGTAATAACCGTAAAATTTAACAAAAATTCTAATTAAAGAAAATTTGAAATTTAAAAGAGGATTTCGAAAATGGGGATAAGAACCATAGAAAATATGTATATTTACTACATGGGTTAAAGAAGTACAAAGAAAATATGAGAATTTACGTTTTGGCGCGTAATTTTTATTTTTAAATGATAGTATTTTGCTATAAGCAAATATATTTTTATTTGATTAGAAATGATTATGAATTGCAAAAAGTAAGTAGACTTTTAATTAAAATAAGTATTTTTTTGTTAAAAATAATTATATTGGCCTCTAATAAATTTTTTTGTATTTTTTAAAAAATATTCTTTCTTTTCTTATGTATAAAGGTATTTGTTTTGTTGAGATTTTTATCAAGAAAAATCATGATTTAAGAGTTTAACTAAAGGTTTATGAGAAGGGAAATTTTTAGAAATTTTTTGGATATTTTAAGATGAAAAAAGGAATTTATATAAAAGAAAATTCTATTATTTAATTATTAAATTATTATTATTAAAAAATAATAATAATAAAAAGGGGAAGGGGGAAACAAGTAGACGGACACTACTAAAATTTCGGAAAAACTGAAGAATGAATAGTGTGAATAGTAACTTTAAATTTTTTCTCTAGATCTAGAGTATCTATTGGCTTCCGATCTCAAAATTGAAGGTACTACTGGATTTAGGATGAAGAATACTACGGTTTTGATCGATCAATTTTTCAAATCGGTTGTTGAATCGCCGTAGATTTGAAGTAGAAAATCTCATAAAAAGGTAAATTCTAAAACTTTTACTTAGAGACCTCCAATTGAAATTCTGACACTGTAGATGGATTCAGGAGCTAGATAAACCTTAGGATATGAAACTTTTCGACCATTTGACAATTTTTTGTTCGTTGTGAATAGTGTTTTCTGCGCGAGTGAATAATGTTTTTCGGCGGTGAATAGTGACCAAGTTCCCGAAGTTGCTTTCTTGATTTTTGAACCCTCCAGATACGTTTTTAGGTCAATTTGATCAAATAGAGATTGAAAAAGTACATTTTAGGACTATCCAATCTGGAGCCCTTACCCTGTGAGTAGATGATTCTTCCTATGGCTTGCCCTATACTTTTCTTGATATTTGAGCATGTATATGATTATGTTTATGAGATATTTACACTTTGATATGTTTTTTAAATGCATTAAATGATCTGAATTGCTTACAATTTGAAATATGATTCAAGAAGAGTATAGTATTTGAAAATGAATTTTTGAACTCATGATGTATCTGATTTCACATGTATTTCTCATTAAATGTTAAAGTGAATATTTATGCATGTGGCATTATTTATAAAGCTATATGTTTGCCTCAGATATAGGCATGTATACATGATTCCCCTGAATGGGAAGTTTTGACAGATAAATATACAGAGACTGAAAGTCTGCATTATATTGAAAATTTTATATTGAATTATATGGCATATGTGCATATGATATTGATTTATATAGTGATATGTTTGCCTCGGATATGGGCATGTATATGTGATTCCCCTGATTGGTAAGTTTTGACAGAGGAATATACTAAGAATGAAAATATTGTATTATAATAGTACATTTGTTTTGAAATATATGAAATTATGGTTTTACGGAGGAATCCTATTGGAAACATTGTCTGCTAATAGCAGGTGATGTTAGTCCTGGTGCGCACCTTGATTGCCTTAGTTAGCAGGGGGTGGTGCTAGCATCGGGCGAGGGCCAACACACGGGAGATTATATGTGATGGAGAGTGGAATGCCTCCTATATTGGCGAGATGCCATTTATATGAGATGTGATTTGCCTTCCCTTGCTGTGTGCTTGGGAAATACCCATATAGAGTCCCTTCGTATGTCCTCTTGAATGGTAGTAGGGCAAACTTCAGCAGGATGCTGAATTTATGCAAATCTTGTACCACCAAAGTACAGAAGGGATCAAACTCTGATATGGTGGTTCTGATATGGGATCCTCCAGATGTTTTCACATGAATTATATTGATGCATACTATGATTTTATTAACGTACTTACAGCATTACTTATGAATATGAATTTGAACAGAGATGATTTTGAAATGCGGGTCCCATATGGATGAAATTCTGAATTATGATTTTCAATGTGATAAGTTTAAAAATAAAGAGTACATCCATATGTTGACCTAAGAGGTCCTAGGAGGTATTATCTGCTCACTGAGTTGTAAAACTCATTACACGTGGTTTATATGTTTTACAGATAAAGACCCAAAGTTTGGTCCTCGAGCTTCTTGATCGACTAGGTGTTGTATTTACATGGTGAGCCTAAATTGTTTTTGGGCTTTCAGTGTTTAAATTGTAATATAAATGTACTCTAGAGTTGCTCTGAACGTCACAGGCAGGATCTCTGCTTCTGCTGTACTCTAATGTATATGAACTTGATTTGTATATGGTATATGTATGGAGAAAACCTATATGTATCTGTTTCCTTGATAAAGGATTGGAATTTTCATGTTTATGGAAATTATATGTTCATGGTAAATGTGTTTCACGTGCCCTAAAATTAGGAGCGTGATAAGTTGGTATCAGAGCAATAAGTTTCCCTGTGGCTGTTAGAGCAAAGAATTCTGTAGTAGGACTTTGAGTATGGGTATGTAACCGCGGACATATTTATACTCACGGTGCTATTGTAGAATTCTATAGGGTGTTATCCTCTTCTTCCTTTTGACTCTTGTCCTTATGTAACCGATATATAAGTATCAATGCGTATATCTTAGATGGTGTCTCTTGAGAGTGGACTATCAGTTCAGCTCTTGAACTCGTTTTGATGCACAATGAAAAAGAGAACCCTCTTGGGTGTAAAGAAAAAGAATTAGTTGAAAATAAAAAGATTTCATCCAAACACAAAGGTAATGGCATGTTTGAATGTCAAGAAGGTATGAATTGGCTGTTTGCTTTATTTATGTGACAAATGGCTATTACAATATTGATAGTGGGTTATGATGTGATCAAGTTTGTTAACTCTAAGATAACGGTTTGTAATAAAGTGAGTATTTTGGAAACAGATGTAAATATATTTTTGGATGGATGAGTTGGAATCTATATATATAAATGGATTTGACAAGCTGGAGGGTGGATTAAATTTGAGAGTAAGAAATCTGTGAAGATAATGTTTTCAATGATAGATTTTATTGATATAAAGAATTCGCAAATAGTTTGGTTTTCAATAATATTATGTATAAGCATTATGAGAAAGGAAGGTTTGCCCATAGAAATTTTAAATTTGAGGCATGCAAAATGAGTTATTTATGTGAAGGACTCTTGGATAGACATAAACTTTTCATGATTGATGGTTAAGACATTGCATAAGCATGTTAAAGAATAAAGTCAAAATGGGTTGACCTTGTTTGAGTGTTTTGAAGTGCGATCTAGCTAATATAGTATAAAGATGTCATCAATATCATAAAAGGTTAGTAAAGGAGTTGTGTTTTAGCAGCCCATAAGGTATTACAGAAAAAAGGGTGTCAAGGATATTTGGCAGTGATGAGAGATAGTGATATAAAGTATGCCAATGTAAATCAAGTTCTATTAGTTTGAAAATTTCTTGATGTATTCCTAGAGGAATTGCCTGGATTACCCCCGAAACGAGAAATAGAATTTGATATTAATTTACTTCTTGGAACTCGATCAGTATCCATACCCCCATATAGAGTGGCATTGACTGAACTCAAGGAAATGAAGGATCAGTTGTAAGACTTGCTAGACAAGAGATTTATACGCCCTAGTACTTCTTCTTGAGGTGCTCTAGTCTTATTTGTGAAAAAGAAAGATGGATCACTGTGGTTATGCATAGATTACAGATAATGGAATAAAGTGACAGTGGGTAATAAATACCCATTATCTCGTATAGATAATTTGTTTAAGCAACTATAGAGTGCTTAATGTATATAAAAAAAATAGCTTAGAGATCTAGGTATCATTAATTGAAGATAAGAGAAAAGAACATTCCGAAAACTACTTTTAGAACACGGTATGAGCACTATGAGTTCTTAGTATTTCCATTTGATTTAACAGATGCCCCAGTTACATTCATGGATTTGATGAATAGAGTATTTAAACATTTCTTGGATCAAATTGTTATTGTATTCATAGATGATATCCCGGTATATTGAAGGAGTTCTAACAAGCATGAACAACATTTAAGGATAGCTTTGCAAACCCAAAGAGAACACTAGATGTATCCCTAAATTTTTCAGAATGTGAATTTTTCTTTAGTAGTGTTATTTTTCTAGGGCATGTGATTATCAAGGATGATATTCAAGTTAATCCTAAAAAGGTAGAAGCAGTGCAGCAATGGCCACGGCCTATCACAATTACAAAGATTCGTAATTTTATTGGTTTATCAAATTATTACTGTAGATTCGTTAAATATTTTTCAAAAAATTGTTGCTCCTTTGACTAGTTTGACAAGAAAAGCAATAAAACTTGACTCGTAAGATGAATGTGAAAGAAATTTCTAGAAAGAAAAAGAATGTTTGACTACGGCGCTAGTACTGTCTATTTCTTTAGGTACTGAAGAATACACGGTATATCGTGATGCATCGAGAATTGGATTAATGTGTGTGTTGATGCAATATGGTCGAGTCATTGCATATGCATCTAGACAACTTAAGTCGCATGAGCAAAATTATCTGGCTTATGATTTGGAAATAACAGTAGTGGTTTTGCTATCAAAGCTTGGAGGCTTTATCTGTATGGTGATACATGTGAACTTCATACAGTTTCAATAATCTGTAATTGAGCAGGTGAAAAAGGCATAGGACGATGACTCCTATTTATGTAAAAAAAATTAAGGGGTGAAGAATGGCAGTGATATTGAATTTACTGTAAACTCTAAAGGAATTCTGAGATTGGGCAAACGATTGTGTATACCTAATAAAAAAAACTTAAGAAAGAGATTCTAGGAGAAGTCCATCAATCTATGTATACCATTCATCCTGTATCAACGAAAATGTATTAAGATTTAAAAGAAATTTATTGGTGGGATGGTATGAAGAAAGATATAACTAATTATTTTTCTCAGTGTTTAACATGTCAACAAGTAAAGGCAAAATATTAAAGACCTACAAGATTACATTAGCAAATAGAAATACCTTAATGGAATTGGAAAATAATAGCTATGAATTTTGTTATAGGGCTACTGCGGACAAAAAAAAAAGTTTGACTCTAGTGATCATTGATAGGTTGACTAAATCAACACAATGAAAACCACATATAGTGTAACTCAGTATAAAAATTTGTATTTGAATAAGATAGTGAGACTTCATAAAGTACTGATATCGATTATATCTAATCAATGACCACAATTCACAGTTTATTTTTGGAGAGTTTCAGACGAATGAATAGCTACCAAAACAATATACAAATGGCGCTATTTGAGGTTTTATATGAAATATCGTAGGCTTTCCTAATAGATGAGTGAGTAAATAACATAAATTATAGCATGAAGAAAAATTATATATTTGTGTCTAAATTTATAAGTTATAAATGTGGCTATTTAATGTAAATTTATGACTATTTCCATATGTTGAGGTTGTGACTTGGGTGATGTCTGAGATTTGGATAGTATGTTACTAAAATATATGAATGTGTGAGAAGTGAATTAAGATGGGTAGGTAGTAGATATGTTATGAATAGTAAAAGTAAGATATGTTAAGACTGCTTAAAGATTAGCTATTGATGGGAAAGTGTCATAAGATGGAGATTTGAGCATAATGGATTTACTTGAGAATAGGTAAGACAAAATCAGGAAAAATTTGTGATTTCAATTTGTTGGAAGTGATTAATGAAGGAAATCTTGGAGGAAGTTGGATATTAAATTAGTCATAATTTAAAGTAGTGAGTTTGGACACCGGACTGTATAAAGATTTTAGGTGAAAGGAACAAACAGATGATGGCCTTATGGTGCTTTGAGGAATATAATAAAGTGAATTATGGTATTGGAGTTCTTGAGGAATAAAATATGAGAAGTAGGATTTAAATTAATCTTTGGGTTCTTAATTTGGAAATATGGTGAATATTTTGAAAACTATGTTTGAAAATAGTGCAAAGTGATCAAGATATTTGTATTGAAGGTTTATACCATATTAAGTTGAGTAGAGTATCTAGAATATGAATTATGTTAAGATTGAAAAATTTATGTGTGAATAATTGTTGAGAAAAGTCTTCTTAGAATGAACGGCTAGTTGAATGGAATTGATAGGAACTAGAATGAGGTGCTTCTAGATATGATAGAAGAAATGATTGAAATTTTTAATGATGAATTTATTGGTGTTAATAAGAGGGCATAGAGTTACTGTGATGAGGTAAGTTGGAATTATTAGACATGTGTCAATGGTACATAAATGTTATAAAAGGTTTGGTGGATTTATTGTTACGTATGTTTAACATATTGATTAATGGATTTTAGGATAAAGATAGATGATAGATTAAGATGATAATATTCAAGGGAGGATGTTGACATGTGAGAATAAAAAATGACTTGATAGAAGTCTGAAATAAGAAAAGATAGTTACCCAATGTGGATATGAATATGTTCTTGATGTGTGTGTTTCCTAATATTGACTTATAGATTTATGCACGCAAGCTTGAGGATATAAAAAATGAAATACACAATGGTTTAAGAGTTCTTTGAATGTATATATAATCTGTTGAGTATTTTGCATAAAGTAAAATTGATTAGAAAAGAAATACAAGCAACTCAAGACTGGTCAAAAGTCTGTAAGGACCATGAATGTTGAACACTAGCAAGTATTAGTTGGTGACCACATATTCTTGAAGAACTTATAGATAAAGGAAATCCCTATGGTTAAGATTATATGACAAAACCACTCAAGTGAGGAAGCCACCTGAGAATTACAAAATGGCATATAGATGAGATATCCCCAATTATATAAGTAATAAGGTGAGTAACTCCGAATTATGTCTTGTTTTCATTCCCTACATGTGGTAGAATGGTGATAAAATTCGGGGACTGAATTTCTTTAAGGAGGAAGAATGTAATAACCGTAAAATTTAACGAAAATTCTAATTAAAGAAATTTTGAAATTAAAAAGAGGATTTCGAAAATGGGGATAAGAACCATAGAAAATATGTATATTTACTACATGGGTTAAAGAAGTACAAAGAAAATATGAGAATTTACGTTTTTGTGCTTAATTTTTATTTTTAAATGATAGTATTTTGCTATAAGCAAAAATATTTTTATTTGATTAGAAATGATTATGATTTGCTAAAAGTAAGTAGACTTTTAATTAAATTAAGTATTGTTTTGCTTAAAATAATTATATTGGGCTCTAATAAATTTTTGTTGTATTTTTTAAAAAATATTCTTTCTTTTCTTATGTATAAAGGTATTTGTTTTGTTGAGATTTTTATCAAGAAAAATCATGATTTAAGAGTTTAACTAAAGGTTTATGAGAAGGAAAAATTTTAGAAATTTTTGGGATATTTTAAGATGAAAAACGAAATTTATATAAAAGAGAATCCTATTATTTAATTATTAAATTATTATTATTAAAAAAATAATAATAAAAAGGGGAAGCGGGAAACAAGTAGACGGACACTACTAAAATTTCGGAAAAACTGAAGAATGAATAGTGAGAGTGAATAGTGTGAATAATAACCTTAAATTTTCTCTCTAAATCTGGAGTATCTATTGGCTTCCGATCTCAAAACTGAAGGTGCTACTGGATTCAGGATGAAAAATACTACAGTTTTAACCGATCAATTTTTCAAATCGGCCATTGAATCGTTGTAGATCTGAAGTAGAAAATCTCATAAAAAGGTAAATTCTAAAACTTAGAGACCTCCAATTGAAATTCTAACACCGTAGATGGATTCAAGAGCTAGATAAATCTTAGGATATGAATATTTTCGACCATCTGACAGCTTTTTGTTCGTCGTGAATAGTATTTTCCGGCGGGTGAATAGTGTTTTTGGGTGGTGAATAATGACCAATTTTCCAAAGTTGCTTTCTTGATTTTTGGACCCTCCGGATATGTTTTTGAGGTCAATTTGATCAAATAGAGATTGGAAAAATACATTTTAGGACTGTCCAATTTGGAGCCCTTACCCTGTGAGTAGATGATTCTTCCTATAGCTTGCCCTATACTCTTCTAGATATTTGAGCATGTATATGATTATGTTTATGAGATATTTACACTTTGATATGTTTTTGAAATGCATTAAATGATCTGAATTGCTTACAAATTGAAATATGATTCAAGAAGAGTATAGTATTTGAAAATGAATTTCTGAACTTATGATGTATTTGATTTAACATGTATTTCTCATTAAATGATAAAGTGAATATCTATGCATGTGGCATTATTTATAAAGCTATATGTTTGCCTCAGATATAGGCATATATACATGATTCCCCTAAATGGGAAGTTTTGACAGATGAATATACAGAGACTGAAAGTCTGCATTATATTGAGAATTTTATATTAAATTATATGACATATATGCATATGATATTGATTTATACAGCGATATGTTTGCCTCGGATATGGGCATGTATACGTGATTCCCCTGATTGGAAAGTTTTGACAGAGGAATATACTGAGAATGAAAATATTGTATTATAATAGTACATTTGTTTTGAAATATATGAAATTATGGTTTTAAGGAGGAATCCTATTGGAAACACTGTCTGCTAACTGCAGGTGATGTTAGCCCAGGTGTGCACCTTGATTGCCTCAGCTAGCAAGGGGTGGTGCTAACCTCGTGTGAGGGTCAACACACGGGAGATTATATGTGATGGAGAGCGGAATGCCTCCTATATGGGCGAGATGTCATTTATATGAGATGTGATTTGCCTTTCTTTACTGTGTGCTTGGGAAATACCCATATAGAGTCCCTTCGCGTGTCCTCTTGAATGGTAGTAGGGCAAACCTCAGCGGGATGCTAAGTTTAGGCAAATCCTATACCACAAAAATATGGAAGGCGTCAAACTCTGATATGGTGGTTCTGATATGGGATCCTCCAGATGTTTTCACATAAATTATATTGATGCATACTATGATTTTATTAACGTACTTACAACATTACTTATGAATATGAATTTGAACAGAGATGATTTTGAAATGCGGGTCCCATATGGATGAAATTCTGAATTGTGATTTTCAATGTGATAAGTTTAAAAATAAAGAGTACATCCATATGTTAACCTTAGAGGTCCTAGGAGGTATTATCTGCTCACTAAGTTGTAAAACTCACTACACGTGGTTTATATGTTTTACAGATAAAGACCCAAAGTTTGGTCCTAAAGCTTCTTGATTGACTAGGTGTCGTACTTCCATGGTGAGCCTAAATTGTTTTTGAGCTTTCAGTGTTTAAATTGTAATATTAATGTACTCTAGAGTTGCTCTGAACGCCACAGGCAGGATCTCTGCTTCTGCTGTACTCTGATGTATATGAACTTGATTTGTATATGGTATATGTATGGGGAAAACCTATATGTATCTATTTCCTTGATAAAGGATTGGAATTTTCATGTTTATGGAAATTATATGTTCATGGTATATGTGTTTCACATGCCCTAAAATTAGGGGCGTGACATTAAATTACTAGACTTCTTACTAGGATCTCCTTGTATTATAAAGGAAGATTCTCCAGGGACATTAAACTTAATCACCTTATGGTGATAGTCTAGAATGGCCTGACATGATGACAACCAATCCATTCCTAGAATCACATCAAAGTCTACCATATCTAGAACTATCAAATTTACAAGAGTCTCCTTGCCTTCTATCGAAATCTCACATGATTTATACACATCATTTACTAATAGTAATTCTCCCATTGGAGTAGCAACCATAAAAGAACAATGTAAACTAGCAGGATCTTTATCCAATTTCTTAGCAAAGCATGGTGATATATAAGAATGAGTAGAACCAGGATTGAACAGGACATATGCTCTATGGGAATATACGGCTAATGTACCTGTCATGACTGCATTTGAAGCTTGAGCATCCTGTCGTGTCAAAGCAAAAACTCGAGCTGGTTCTCAACCTTGACTTCTTAATCCTCTACCAGTACCACCACTACTTGCTTGAACTGAAAATGCTCTATTTGGTCGTGTTGGCACATATACAGGAGATAAAGTTGGTTGCACCGATGCTTGACTAAAACTTCATAGTTGTGGGCAATTCCTCATCAAGTGACCCATTTGTCCAAACTTAAAACATGCACCAGTTTCTCTGTGACACTGTCTAGTATGAGGTTTGCCACAAATAGGACATGGTGGAATTGATCTTGAATCTTGTTGGCTAACAGGTCTCATATCTCTTTGATTCATTCTTTGCTTGTTGATATTCACTGATGTCTGATTAGAACTACTAGTTCCTGTTTGAGTGAAGTGCTATGGATTTTGAAATCTTGATCCTCTGACATTAGGATTATAACTTGTCTAAGCATTACTATCTCGTTCTCTTTTTCTTCTTTTTAAACCTTTAATTTCTGCTTGCTCTCGTGTTTCTATCATTCTAGCACAATCCACAGCTGCTGAATAAGTTGCAAAATGATTCATTTGAAGGCCCACTGATTTAAACAACGGGCGTATCAATCCTGAGACAAATCTCTTAATTCTATCTTTTTCAGTAGGGACCATATACGGTGCATATCTGGATAACCGGGTAAAACGGATATCATATTCAGAAACTGTCATGTTCGGTGTCTGTCTTAATTCTTCAAATTCTCTGACCCTCTTGTCTCTTTCACTCATTAGCAGAAAGCGATTTATAAATGCTTCTTTAAATTCTTCCCACTCCATTGGTGGTAAAATAACTGTCCGTCCTTGTACAAGTGTCTCAAACCAAACTTGAGCCATATCAGATAGTTGAAAAGACACCAATTCAACAGATCTTCTACTAGAGCACCCCAAAGCTCTGAGGACTCGTTCCACAGCATCAATAAATATCTGTGGGTCTTCCAGAATGATAAGAGTCAAATTATTGCATTATTGTTATGATTTAAATATTGATATTTGTGTGAAAATTGTGTTTATTTGATTATTTAATCCACAAATGTCATTTTACGGGTATTTCGTGTTTAAAGTGCAATTTCAGGTAAAATCATAATTTTGGAGAAGTTTGGGACAAATTCCAATGACCGGGATTGAGTGAAAATCAAGAAAATCAAGTTTCAAGGTTTGGAATTCTCGCCGCGGCAAGAATGCTGTAGCATTTTTCCCGAGAGTGCGATTTTTCCAGATTCAAATCTGGCCGCCGGTGAAAAGATTGCGCTGCCAGCCAAAATGAGTTCGCCGGCGGCCAAATGTATCTCGCCGCCAGCGAGAACTGCAGAGCTTCCATTTCATTTTTTTGTCTAGAAAGCTCGCCGTGGCGAGAATTAGTTTGCGGCCGGCGAGTTTCGTCTGGAAAATGCGTTTTTATGTCATTTTGTTCTAAAATTGTCCCCAAAACCCTAGATCTATAAATACCATAAGGTACAGAAAGAGGGGACGGAGAAATAGACAGAGGAGAGGCGTTTTTGGAGGAGAGGATGCCATTTTGGAGAGAAAGCTTGGAGAATCTTAAAGGATCATCACCATTGTTGCTGCCAAGTGTTCATCTCCAAGAGTTTTTCATCTCTTCTCCTTAACTTACTTTTTCTGCAGTTTATTCCGAATTTGTATTGATGTATTCAGTTGAGATAATAGTTGTTCTTATTTCCATTATGCACTAATTCATTTTTGCTAAGGCTATGATGTAGTTGAATCAAGAAACTCTGATTTCTTTGGTTATGGTTATATGAGTTCATTGTTTTCAAGTTGAGTATTTATTTCCATGCTTAATGATTTTAAATTTCTGGCCAAGATTTAGATGATTTGTTGCATTATATTGAGACCGAAAGGAGATGTGTAATGAATGCTTCTTGTGATAAATACCATATGTTGAATGCGAGTGTGAGAACTAATGCATGATGTATGTGGTTATTCTAGAAATTCCATAGATCATAATGTGCTTGTTTGTGATTAAATCTTCATAGAAATATAGTTGATTATCATAGATAAGTAATTCTAATATAACTCGAGAGAGAGTATTAGATAAGTTTGGGTTTTTCAACCATCACTTTTAGCTTTGATTCTCATATAACATGACTTGAAATCGGATTGAATTGATTCAGCGAAATCAAATGCCTTAGCATTTTTAATCGTTTGTGAACAACATTCAATTGTGTTCTTTGCATTTATTTGTAAGTTAATTTGCCTCTTAAACAATTTCAACAATTTAGTTTTCAGATAAAATTGGGATTAGTCAATTTCAGTACTTAGTAACGCCATTCCATGTGGGTTCGATATCCGTACTTTTGTACACTTTATTACTTGAACGATTCGTACACTTGCGAAAATACACATCAAGTTTTTGGCGCCGTTGCCAGGGAATGGTTTGATTATTAATATCGATACTACCTAATCTTAGTTTTAATTTGAAGTTAATTTGCTTTATCATTGTTTCAGTTTTATTTTTATTTTAAATTGAATTTGTGAGTTGTGTTGAACATTTGTTTATTTAGAATTGTTGCTGCTTGTTTGCATTATTTATTTTAGTCATTTCTTGCAAATTTTTCAGTTGTTTATTTTGTTCTTTTATTTTATTTATCATAAAAAAAGAGTAACTTTGTGTTGTGTGAGTGCTTGTTGATTTTCAGGTTGTAGGATTTTTGTATGCGACGTGCAAGAAGCCTTAACCTTCTTCCATTTGATCCGGAAATTGATCGAACATATAGGCGTCTAAACCGAGAGAAAGGGCGTTCAACCTCAGCTCCTAATAGACAATCAACCATGGATCCACAATTTGTCAAGGGTGGTGGAAATCGTAGAGCTTTGAGGGATTATGCTGCGCCTAATGTTGCTAGGACCACTTCGGGTATAAGGAGGCCAACTGTTCAATCCAATAACTTTGAGATAAAGCCATCCTTTATCCAAATGGTTCAATCAAATTAGTTTGGGGGAATGTCAAAGGATGATCCTAATGCACAGATTGCTTACTCTCTGGAGGTGTGTGATCTTTACAAGATAAATGGTGTGTCTGAAGATGCCGTAAGATTAAGGGTTTTTCCTTTTTCACTTTGGGATAGAGCCAAGGAGTGGCTAAACTCATTACCACCGGGATCAATTACAACATGGAATGAGTTAGTTCATAAGTTATTGTCCAAGTTCTTTCCTCCAGCTAAGACGGCAAAATTACGGAATGAAATCACATCTTTTACACAGTATGATCAAGAATCATTGTATGAAGCTTGGGAGAGATTCAAAGAAATGTTGCAGAAGTGCCCACATCATGGTATACCGATTTGGCTGCAAGTCTCTACATTTTATAATGGGTTGGTTTCAAACTATCGGGCAATGATTGATGCTGCATCTGGAGGGTCTTTAATGGGAAAAACACCAGAGGATGCTCATGAGTTGTTAGAGATTATGGCAGAAAACAACAATCAGTGGCATTAAGAGCGGGTAACTGCAAAAAGACCAGTAGGAGTGCATGAAATTAATTCAGTGAATGCTTTGTCAACTCAAGTTGCTGCTCTTTCAAGAAAGGTGGATTCTTTGTCATCCAAGTTCGAATCCAAACGAACTGCAGAATGTGAGTTATGTGGTGGAAATCATGCTAGTATTGAGTGCCAAGTTGGAAGTCCATTTGCTTCACCAAATGCTGAACAAGCCAATTATGTTTCAAATTTCCAAAGACCTCAACATAACCCATATTCAAACACCTACAATCCAGATTGGAGGAATCATCCAAATTTGTCATGGAGAAATAACCAAGGGGGATTCAAACCGTCATCATCTTCCTACCAACCCTAAGAGAAGAAACAAATAGATTTGGAAGAAATTTTGGGGAAGTTCATTGAGGAGTCAAGAACAAATTTCAGAAATCAAGAGGCAATCAACAGGGACATCCAAAACCAACTGGGGCAGCTTTCAAAGCAGATTGCAGAAAGGTCTCAAGGATCGTTGCCAAGTGACACAATAAATCCCAAAGAACATGTAAAGACTATCACATTGAGAAGTGGTAAAGAACTTGAATGGCAGAAGAAATCAGAGAAAAAGATGGAAGAATCTAAAGAAAAGCCATCAACATCCCAAGATGTTCAACTTTCCCCATATGCAAAATATGAGCCTCCTATCCCATATCCTCAAAGATTGCATAAGAAAAAGCTTGATAATCAATTTGGTAAATTTCTGGAAATTTTTAAGAAATTGCATATTAACATTCCTTTTGCAAAGATGTTGGAACAAATGCCCAAGTATGCAAAATTCATGAAGGAAATTCTATCAAAGAAGAGGAAGCTGGGAGATTATGAAACTGTCATGCTAAATAAGGAGTGCAGTGCAGTTCTTCAAAGAAAACTGCCACAGAAATTAAAAGACTCAGGGAGTTTTACTATACCTTGTACTATAGGAAGTTGCAATTTTGATAAAGTCCTATGTGATTTAGGAGCAAGCATTAATTTGATGTCATTTTCTGTTTTCAGGAAACTAGGCCTGGGAGAAGTGAAGCCTACTTCAATTTCTCTACAATTAGCGGATCGATCAGTGAAATATCCTCGAGGGGTAATTGAGGATGTTTTAGTTAAAATTGACAAATTTATTTTTCTTGCAGATTTTGTGGTGCTTGACATGGAGGAATATAGAGAGATACCATTGATATTGGGGAGACCGTTCCTTGCAACTGGAAGAACATTGATTGATGTTCAGCAAGGAAAACTCATTCTAAGGGTGCAAGATGAACAAGTGACTTTCGATGTTTTTGAAGCAATGAAATCTCCAAGTGAGGTACATTCTTGTTTTCAAATTAACACCCTTGACAGGTTAATCTCAGAAACATTTGAGGAGAGACCTCCATTGCTACCAATAGAAGCTTGTCTTGTGAAATCTGCAACAATTGAGGAGGAAGATGAGGGAGTGAGACAATGTTCAGAATTACTGACAGCATTTGATGAATATTTGTTCAGTGATAAAACATTCAAGGAGTTGGGAACAAATGAAACTCCAACCTCAGTGGTCAAGAAGGAAGCCAACAAGATTGAGCTAAAGCCACTACCATCCCATCTAAGGTTAAAAAAGAAAAAAAAACTACGTTCACCGCTGTTTTCCTTTCTTACATTGAGGACAATGTAAGGTTTTGGTTGGGGGTGCAATCAACGATACATTTTTCTTAGTTTCATTTTTAGTAGTTTTGTTTGTGTGTTTAATTGTGTTGTTTCATTTTTAGTAATTTTGTTTGTGTGTTTAATTGTAATAACCCTCAACTAATAAAACCTTTGAAGGTTAAGTACAAATCATTTGAAACAAAGAAAGTTGAGAACAATGTAAAATTTTAGAGCGTTTTTTGACTTTTCTTCTGACCTATCTTCACTCATATAAGCATAAATCTCTCATATGAAATCCAAATTATGTGATTCTAATTGCTGTTGAAATATAAGACATATATCTACAACTTTGATGTTTGGCACTTTTGCTAATTCCATGAATATTATAGTGATAACAGGCAAAAATCGATGCATAGTGTGGTCTGGACCTTTGATCACCATTTTATGCATAACTCCTTCATATAAATTCCAAATTAGGTGATTCAAGTGGCTAATGAAAGCTAAGAGAAAGGGTTACAATGTTCATGTTGGATGTTTTGTCAAATTCAGCAAAATACTTAGTACACTGTAGCCACGAAGCACGGCCGTGCTCCAGGACACGGCCAGGCCGTGCTTCTGGCTGGTTTTTCGTTTTTATGCAGCATCCCCCTCCCTTCTCCCTCATTCTGACACACACACTCTCTCTCTCTCTAAAATATTTTCTCTGCCTTCTCTCTATGATATCTCACCATCCAGCCACCTGATTCGAGCTACCAAGGTACCATTAGACTCGTGGCAACGAGTACTTCAAAACCCACCGATCAGTTTCGCCAGAAAACCGCCGGAAAGTCGCCAGAAAATCGTGTGAACAGTAACCTCCAAGGTAAAATTCCGTCTAATCGCATTTTAGGCTTCGTTTTTACCGAATTTCTTTCCATAGATAGTCTTAGAATTAGTTTCTATGCCAGAATATAGGGTTTTTAGGTTTCGGCGTGAATAATGTTTCCGGCGAGTGAATAGTATTTTCTGGCATGAATAGTGACGTTTAGAGTTTTCCAATTCTCATGTTATGTCTATATTTTCTAGGTTGTTGAACCATCACGAGGTGAAATTCTCGTTGTTGGACTCCTAGTAAGGTGAGTGGGTTTTTCATACTATAGTGCATTCTTTTTACGAATTCAGTTTATAACTCTTTCATATGATTTTAACTAGTTGGAATGTATGCGAAATTGTTTTACAGCTTTGAAAACCAATATGTTCCAACCATGTTAGAAATTGTAAATTTCAATCCTAGTTGAACCCTAGGTATGCAGGGCAAGCATCTAGACTATAATTCTCCATTTGAGCTAGATTTATAGAAATGCGAACTTAGTTATAGAAATGAACTAAGTTAGTCATGAAATGATTTGATGCATGATAAGCATCTATGTAACGTCTACGGATGATCTATGTTTAAAAAGGGAAAATTTATGATTATAAAGGTCTCCATGGGAATTCATGGATTAGATATATTTTAGAACGGAATTTTATGCATGAAAAGAGCTAGATGGAGAATTATAACTTTATTGAAATGTTTTACTTTAAACTCTTAGAATGGCATATTTTTAAATATTTGCTGTTGGAGGAATCCTTTTAGATCACTGTTAGCTAGCCGCAGGTAGTGCTAGCCCTGGTGCACCATGATCATGTTAAGGCTTCGGCCTAGGATATTGTGACGGGCATATGATTGCCTAAGACACAAAATTTAGGGTGGACTTATGTCTACGCCTATAGTGATTGCCATACCCATTACTATGTGCTTGGGGAATTTATGGTGGACTTATGTCTACGCCTACAATGATTACCTCACCCTTACGGTTATTGATTTAATCATGTTTTATCTTTTGAACATACATTTGAATTGTTTAGCTTTTCTTTCAATAAATTATGGTTAAATGCTTAATGTTTCAAATATTAAACTTATTGCGAAACACTCGTGCTTAGTTTGCCCTGTTTCTGTTATAGTATGATTTACCCATTCACTGAGATGTGATAATCTCACCCCTCTTCTGTTTTCTCCCCACAGATAGTCAAAGAAACATTGATCCAGCTACAGCTCTATAGGAGGCTAAATATAGCATTGGTGAGCTCCAGTTTGGGCAAGACTCCGTTGTATTGGTTGTATAGTTTAAGTGTATGTCTAGTGTATTTCCATGAACTTACATGCAGAATCCTCGCTTCTTATGTTGTTTGAAAAATGGTTTTTTTTTTAGTTTTTCAACGATGTTTGTATTATGAGGCCATGGGTCAAGTTGAATCACGGATGTTGGATTCATGAGATATATATATATATATATAGATACAATATTTTCTGATATTGGATGTGGCATATGTGGCCAGTTATATTTATTATGTACTCTGGATTGTGTGCTGAATGTTTGTGCATGCTATGTGTTAGGCTTACGGCTAGGGGGAAACCCTTATGTTGTGCCGATCATGTGTTCCATCATTTGGGGCCATGACATTAATTGTGTTTAATTTTGATTTTCCGTTTATTTTTCTGCATTTCGATTTAATTTCTTTTATTGTCTTATTTTAATTTTTTATTTTTTGTCTCATTTGCATTTTACTTGTTTTAATTTGCACGTTGATGATAATAGTGTGATTGTGATAACACGTAGCTTTTAGAAGACATTAAATTTTGCTTCGGTTTAAAGATAATTTCAAATGTTGATTTTACTTAGTTGGCAACTCTTTTGGTATGTGGTATGACTTGGTTGATTAGTCTAAATGCTTAGAGAAGTCTTATGTGCGAATTTTTCATGGACATTTTTGTGATCTCAACAAACTCTAGAACTCATTTGAAAACCTGTTGAGGCGAAATAATTTGGAATTGCACTGTTTAGGATATGATATAGGCCATTTTTGGATCGATTGTGCCATTTTTAAGCCTACCTTGTTATTCTTATATCACTAGTTACCTCTTTGTGCCTATTTAAATATATTGTTAGCCTTATTTTTCTTTCTTTTTGCCTTCTATAACCTACCTTTTATTTAGCCAATATATATATATATATATATATATATATATATATATATATCATTCCTACCTTATTTGTTAAGAGCACTTAATTTTGAACACAAACTTTTCAAGAGCAATTGGAGTAAGGATGGAATAAAAAAAAAATAAATAAATAATATCTTCCACATATATTGGAAGAAATTGGTTGGGGGTTATCTATTGTAAAAAAAAAAGGAAAGGGCTTTCACATTCTAGTAAATAAAAGAGTGTTAGTGATGGATGTACTGAGGTGAATGATTGAGAAAGAATTGTGTTTATCTTTGGAAAAATGGGATATGATCGAAAGAAACAATGTGGGTTTAATGGTGTTACTTTTTTACTTAATTGGTTGGGTTTAATCTAATAAGTTCTCTTATTTGTATTTTGACACTTCCCGTTTTTTCTTAACCAAATACCTAAGCCTAACATTACAAGCATCATAAAGTCCTATTGATCCAAAATGGTGTATTTTTCCTTCATTAGTGGAGAGAGGTTTGAAAAGTGAGCCTATGGAGTTTGAGATTTCACCTTTTAGTTTGTGGATGTTGTGCATAATATTATCTAGGCATTATGGCTATTGGTTTGTGGTTTGATGGATGTTTAAGAGTCAATAATAAAAGTGACATTGCCATTTGAGATTTCTTAAAGCTTAGGTGACATTTAATTATTCTATGTGTTGTGTGTTATTTACAATTTTTGAAACATTTGTGCAAATTAATTGTTGTGTGATTTGATTATTTTGAGTTAGTATAGTTTAGGGTAAGATGTTTGTGGGTATCATCACTGGAAGCCCTCACAAAACTACAACTCGTCCTACTAGGGCCACCTAGGGGTTTAAAGGCTTATTGCATACGCTTAATGCAAGTTTGTAACTAGAATAAATTTTCTTTGAATTCTTCTTTTAATGTATCCTTTGAATTTATTCATAGATCGCTTTTCTTGCTAGAGACTAGCAAGAAGCTGGTTGGGGGTTGTTGATAAGAGTCAAATTATTGCATTTTTGTTATGATTTAAATATTGATATTTGTGTAAAAATTGTGTTTATTTGATTATTTAATCCACAAATGTCATTTCACGGGTATTTCGTGTTTAAAGTGCAATTTCAGGTAAAATCATAATTTTGGAGAAGTTTGGGACAAAATCCAATGATCGAGATTGAGTGAAAATCAAGAAAATCAAGTTTCAAGGTTTGGAATTCTGGCCGCGGCAAGAATGCTGCAGCATTTTTCCCGAGAGCGCGATTTTTCCAGATTCAAATCTGGCCGCCGGTGAAAAGATTGCACTGCCAGCCAAACTGAGTTCACCGGCGGCCAAATGTATCTCGCCGCTGGCGAGAATTGCAGAGCTTCCATTTCATTTTTTTTCCAGAAAGCTCGCCGCGGCGAGAATTAGTTCGCCGCCGGTGAGTTTCGTTCGGAAAATGCGTTTTTATGTCTTTTTGTTCCAAAATTGCCCCCAAAACCCTAGATCTATAAATACCATAAGGTACAGAAAGAGGGGACGGCGAAATAGACAGAGGAGAGGCGTTTTTGGAGGAGAGGAAGCCATTTTGGAGAGAAAGCTTGGAGAATCTTAAAGGATCATCACCATTGTTGCTGCCAAGTGTTCATCTCTAAGAGTTCTTCATCTCTTCTCCTTAACTTGCTTTTTCTGCAGTTTATTCCGAATTTGTATTGATGTATTTAGTTGAGATAATAGTTGTTCTTATTTCCATTATGAACTAATTCATTTTTGCTAAGGCTATGATGTAGTTGAATCAAGAAACTCTGATTTCTTTGGTTATGGTTATATGAGTTCATTGTTTTCAAGTTGAATATTTATTTCCATGCTTAATGCTTCTAAATTTTTGGCCAAGATTTAGATGATTTGTTGCATTATATTGAGACTGAGAGGAGATGTGTAATGAATGCTTCTTGTGATAAATACCATATGTTGAATGCGAGTGTGAGAACTAATGCATGATGTATGTGGTTATTCTAGAAATTCCATAGATCATAATGTGCTTGTTTGTGATTAAATCTTCATAGAAATATAGTTAATTATCATAGATAAGTAATTCTAATATATCTCGAGAAAGAGTATTAGATAAGTTTGGGTTTTTCAACCATCACTTTTAGCTTTGATTCTCATATAACATGACTTGAAATCGGATTGAATTGATTCGGCGAAATCAAATGCCTTAGCGTTTTTAATCATTTGTGAACAACATTCAATTGTGTTCTTTGCATTTATTTGTAATTTAATTTTCCTCTTAAACAATTTCAACAATTTAGTTTTCAGATAAAATTGGGATTAGTCAATTTCAGTACTTAGTAACGCCATTCCTTGTGGGTTCGATATTCGTAATTTTGTACACTTTATTACTTGAACGATTCGTACACTTGCGAAAATACGCATCACAGAACACCTGACCCAGAAAAAGTCGGAGGTTTCAACTTAAGGAATTGCAGTAATGACACCTCAATCCCTGTATCTTGCTCAGTTGTTCTTCCCAATTCTTGTACTTCAGGAGCATTTTCTGGTGGCTGGCCTTCCCTTCTGCCTTGTTCCACTATAAACCCAGCCAATATCTCTAAACTCC
>CM073465.1:15958851-15978851 GCA_037074535.1 Gleditsia sinensis | reverse complement strand
ATATGTTCCAACCATGTTAGAAATTATAAATTTAAATCCTAGTTGAACTCTAGGTATACAGGGCAAGCATTTAGGCTGATAATTCTCCATTTGAGCTAGATTTATAGAAATGCGAACTTAGTCATAGAAATGAACTAAATTAGCCATGAAATGATTTGATGCATGATAAGCATCTATGTAACGTCTACGAACGATCTATGTTTTAAAAGGGAAAGTTTATGATTATAAAGGTCTCCATGGGAATTCATGGATGAAATATATTTTAGAACGGAATTTTATGCATGAAAAGAGCTAGATGGAGAATTATAACTTTATTGAAATGTTTTACTTTAAACTCTTAGAATGGCATATTTTTAATTATTTGCTATTGGAGGAATCCTTTTAGATCACTGTTAGCTAGCCGCAGGTAGTGCTAGCCCTTGTGCACCATGATCATGTTAAAGCTTCGGCCTAAGATATTGTGACGTGCATATGACTGCCTAAGACACAAAATTTAGGGTGGACTTATGTCTACGCCTACAATGATTGCCATACCCATTGCTATGTGCTTGGGGAAAATTTAGGGTGGACTTATGTCTACGCCTACAGTGATTGCCATACCCATTGCTATGTGCTTGGGGAAAATTTAGGGTGGACTTATGTCTACGCCTACAGTGATTGACATACCCATTGCTATGTGCTTGGTAAATTTAGGGTGGACTTATGTCTACGCCTACAGTGATTACCTTACCCTTGCTGTGTGCTTGGGGAAGATGATAGATCTGTTAGGAAAGACCTCCAATAAACTAGTGCATTTTTCTTAAAGATTAAATATTTCTAAAATACCTCATTCATCATTGTTATTGCATAAATATTTTCATTTATTACTTACCATGCATAATTGATTTGCTTACGGTTATTGATTTAATCATGTTTTATCTTTTGAACATACATTTGAACTGTTTAGCATTCTTTCAATAAATTACGGTTAAATGTTTAATGTTTTTTATACCTTGATTTCAATTATTTAATTCATTGTGAAACACTCGTGCTTAATTTGCCCTGTTTCTGTTATATTATGATTTACCCATTCACTGAGATGTGGTAATCTCACCCCTCTTCTGCTTTCTCCCCACAGATAGTCAAAGAAACATTGATCCAGCTACAGCTCCATAGGTGGCTAAATATAGCATTGGTGAGCCCCAGTTTGGGCAAAGCTCCGTTGTATTGATTGTATAGTTTAAGTTTATGTCTAGTGTATCTCCATGAACTTACAGGCAGGATCCTCGCTTCTTATGTTGTTTGAAAAATGGTTTTTTTTTTAGTTTTTCAACGATGTTTGTATTATGAGGCCATGGGTCAAGTTGAATCACGGATGTTGGATTCATGAGATATATATATATATATATATATATATATATATATATATATATATATATATATATATATATACAGTATTTTCTGATATTGGATGTGGCATATGTGGCTAGTTATATTTATTATGTACTTTGGATTGTGTGCTGAATGTTTGTGCATGCTATGTGTTAGGCTTACGGCTAGGGGAAAACCTTTATGCCGTGCCGATCATGTGTTCCATCATTTGAGGCCATGACAATATATACATATATATGTATATATATGTATATACATATGTATATATGTACATATGTACACATATATATATACATATATATATATATATATGTATATACATATATATATATGTATATACATATATATATATATATGTATATATATATATATATATATATATATATATATATATATATATATATATATATGTATATACACACATTTATGTGTACATATGTACATATATATGTATATATATACATATATGTGTATATATATACATATATATGTATATATGTGTGTCTATATATATATATATATATATATATATATATATATATATATATATATATATATATATATATATATATATGTATATATATACATATATATGTGTATACACACACACACACACACACACACACACAGATATATATATACATATACATATATATATATACATATATATATATATATATATATTGTCACAGCCCCAGAAACATAACGCTGTCCAATCAGAACTCACACTTAGAGAGCTTGGCATACAACTGCTGATCCCTTAAGATCTGCAAAATGACCCGTAGGTGCTATTCATGCTTCTCATGGTCCTTAGAATAAACCAAGATGTCATCAATGAACACAATGACAAACTGATCCAAGAATGGCTTGAACACCCTGTTCATCAAGTCCATAAAAGCAGCTGGTGCGTTAGTTAGTCCAAAAGACATAACCAAAAACTTATAATGACCATAACGGGTCCTAAAAGCTGTCTTGGAAATATCCTCCTTCCTGATCTTCAACTGATGATACCCTGACCTCAGATCAATCTTGGAGAAACATTTCGCTCCTCGAAGTTGATCGAACAGATCATCAATCCTGGATAAAGGGTAGTTGTTGTGCACCGTTAGCTTATTCAGTTGCCGATAGTCAATGCAAAGACGCAAAGACCCGTCTTTCTTCTTCACAAAAAGGACCGGAGCACCCCATGGAGAAGTGCTCGGCGTGATGAAGCCCTTATCCAACAAATCCTGCAATTGACTCTTTAGCTCCTTAAGCTCTGTGGGTGCCATCCTGTAAGGTGGTATAGAAATTGGTCGAGCCTATGGAATAAGGTCGATACCAAACTCTATCTCCCGTTCAGGAGGTAATCCTGGCAACTCCTCTGGAAAGACATTTAGGAATTCTCTTACCACTGTCATCTTGTCTACATCGGGTACCTTCCCATCCACATCTCTAACATACGCCAAGTATCCCTAGCATCCCTTCTTCAACATCCTCTGAGCACCCAAGACTGAAATCAGGTTACTTGGAGCTTTATTTCGGTCACACTGGAACCGGAAAGGAACTTCACTTGGAAAGTTGAACTTGATTGCCTTCCCATAGCAATCCAAGGTAGCATAGCATGATTCCAACCAATCCATTCCTACGATTATGTCAAAGTCGATCATATCCAGGATGATCAAATCAGCAGATGTCTCCCTATCACCCACTAACACTTTACATGATTTGCATACATGCTCTACTGGCAAACAATCACCGACCAGGGTGGTTACAAAGAAAGGGGCATCCATCCTAATCGGATCTTTACCCAATCTCTTAGCAAAACTAGGGGAAACATAGGAACATGTAGACCCGGGGTCAAACAAAACATATGCTTCATGTAGGCAAACCGGAAGAGTACCTGTCATGACCGCATTTGAAGCCTGTGCATCCTGCCCGGTAAGAGCAAAAATCCTCGGTTGACCTCGACCTGCTTGGCTTTGACCTCAGCCCATCATCCCTCTACCAGTATCCCTACTACTTGCTTGGCCCGGTATAGTCCTTATAGGCTGAGCTGCCACTGGGGTTGGTAGCAAAGCTGGTCGAGTTGGCCCTTGGCTTGAGCCATACAACTGGGGACATTCCCTCTTCATGTGTCCAGGTTGGTTGCACTGATAGCAAACAACCATCTCCCTGCGGCACTGACCAAAGTGATGGTTTCCACAAATAGGGCATTGTGGCCTGTTCTGCTGAATGGCTATTGGTCCTGGTTGACCTGGATACCTGGTGTTTCCTTAGCTAAGACCTAGCCTACCACTCGCATCTGATCTCTGGTTGGGGTTCCCAACATTCTGTGGTGCTGGGCGCTGCTGGCCCTGAAATCGTGGTCCTTGGGAATGAGAACTTTTCCCTCCTTTGGAGCTCTCGTCCCTATCCCTCTTTCTCAGCTTGGCACTCTCGACATCGGCCAAATGCCTAGTCTCCATCATTCTTGCACAGTCCACAGCCTCTGCATAGTTGGGGAATTGCTTCATCTGGGGTGCCACTGATCTAAACAATGCTGGTATCAACCCCTGGACAAACTTCTTGACCATGGCCCTTTCAGTAGGGACCATGTGCGGTGCATACGGTAACAGCTGTGTGAAACGGTAGTCATACTCCGTGACTGACATACCGGGAGTCTGCTTCAACTCTACAAATTCCTGCCACTTGGCATCTCGGATACTCTCAGGCACAAACCTCTCCATGAAGACTTCCTTGAACTCTGGCCATCCCAAAGGTGGCGCTGTAGCTCCCCTTCCGCGCATCATGGTCTTAAACCATACCTGCGCTACACCAGACAACTAGAATGATGCCAACTCTACTGATCGGATCTCTGGACACTTAAGCACCTCACAGATCTTCTCAGTGTCCTCTATAAACTCCTGGGGATCTTCACTAGCTAACAACCCCTTGAAGGTTGGCGGTTTTAGCTTCAGGAACTCAGATAGTTCCACTTCCCTCTCGACGGGTCTCACATGCCGCTCCACGGACCTAACTGGTTCTAGAACAGAGGTAGCTGTTTAAGGCTATTGTGGGTCCCTTCCACCTTGCCCATCCCTTCTTTTGGCTAGATTTTCTATCACCCGCTGCATACCCTGCATGGTTACCAGCATCTGGGCTATCACATCATCCCGGGGGTGAGAAGACATTTCCCCCGCCCTGGGAGTCTCAGCTTGCTCACAGCTCAACTCAGCTTGTTCGGCTGCTTCAGCAGCCCTTACACCCCTGCCACTGTCTCTTGCACTGGCTCTAGGTCAGCCTCTACCACGACCTCTACCTCGGCCTCTGCCACGACCTCTACCTCAGCCTCTAGGCACGGGTACTGCAGACTGAGCAGACTCTTCAGCCATCTGCTCTTGAGCAGCGGGTTGCCTAACCTTTGATCTCGTTCTTGGTGGCATCTCGCTATAAAACAGAAATAGCCCAACCGTCACTTAACCATGCCAACATAGCATACTATAAACTGACTTACTTGAACAAAAAGACAACATCCTATCGAACCCCTTTAGCAGCACCGTGAGTATAAGCATGTCCGGATTCATACCCATACTCAATGTCCTACCTAAAGGTCCGTTACTCGATGAACACAGGAAAACCTAAAGCTCTGATACCACTCTGTCACGGCCCCAAATGATGGAACACATGACCGGCACGGCATAAGAGTTTCCCCCTAACCGTAAGCCTAACACATAGCATGCACAAACATTCAGCACACAATCCAGAGTACATAATAAATATAACTGGCCACATATGCCACATCCAATATAAGAAAATATTGTATATATATATATATATATCTCTCTCTCTCTCATGAATCCAACATCCTTGATTCAACTTTGCCCATGGCCTCATAATACAAACATAGTTGTAAAACATAAAACTGTTTTCCAAACAACACATCAAAGTATAGAAGAAGCGAGGATCCTGCCTGTAAGTTCATGGAGATACACTAGACATAAACTAAACTAGACAAACTGAACAAAAGAGTCTTGCCCAAACTGAGGCTCACCAACGCTATGTTCAGCCTTCTACGAAGCTGTAGCTGGATCAAAGTTTCTTTGACTATCTGTGGGGAGAAAACAGAAGAGGGGTGAGATTACCACATCTCAGTGAATGGGTAAATCATACTATAACAGAAACAGGGCAAATCAAGCACGAGTGTTTCGCAATGAGTTTAATAATTGAAACATTAAGCATTTAACCATAATTTATTGAAAGAAAAGCTAAACAATTCAAATGTATGTTCAAAAGATAAAACAGGATTAAATAAGTAACCGTAAAGCAAATCAATTATGCATGGTAAGTAAGAAATGAAGTTCTTTATGCAATAACAATGATGAATGAGAATGTTTAGAAATATTTAATCTTTAAGAAAAATGCACTAGTTTATTGGAGTTCTTTCCTGACAGATCATCATCTTTCCCAAGCACATAGCAAGGGTAAGGCAATCACTGTAGGCGTAGACATAAGTCCACCCTAAATTCTCCCAAGCACACAGTAAGGGTATGGCAATCACTGTAGGCGTAGACATAAGTCCACCATAAATCCCTGTGTCTTAGGCAGTCATATGCCCGTCACAGTATCGTAGGCCGAAGCCTTCGCATGAAATCCTGTGTCTTAGGCAGTCATATGCCCGTCACAGTATCCTAGGCTGATGTCACGGCCCCAAATGATGGAACACATGATCGACACGGCATAAGGGTTTTCCCCTAGCCGTAAGCCTAACGCATAACACATACAAACATCCAGCACACAATCCAGAGTACATAATAAATATAACTGGCCACATATGCCACATCCAATATAAGGAAATACTGTATATATATATATATATATATATATATATATATATATATATATCTCATGAATCCAACATTTGTGATTCAACTTGGCCTCATAATACAACATCGTTGTAAAACATAAAATCATTTTCCAAACAACACATCAAAATATGCAAGAAGCGAGGATCCTGCCTGTAAGTTCATGGAGATACTCTAGACATAAACTAAACTAGACAATCATTACAAAAGATCCTTGCCCAAACTGGGGCTCACCAACGCTATATTCAACCTTCTACGAAGCTGTAGCTGGATCAAAGTCTCTTTGACTATCTATGGGGAGGAAACAGAAGAGGGGTGAGATTACCACATCTCAGTGAATGGGTAAATCATACTATAACAGAAACAGGGCAAACCAAGCATGAGTGTTTCGCATTGAGTTTAATAATTGAAACATTAAGCATTTAACCATAATTTATTGAAAGAAAAGCTAAACAATTCAAATGTATGTTCAAAAGATAAAACAGGATTAAATCAATAACCGTAAGCAAATCAATTATGCATGGAAAGTAATAAATGAAGATATTTATGCAATAACAATGATGAATGAGGTATTTTAGAAATATTTAATCTTTAAAAAAAATGCACTAGTTTATTGGAGGTCTTTCCTAACAGATCTATCATCTCCCCCAAGCATACAGCAAGGGTAGGGTAATCACTGTAGGCGTAGACATAAGTCCACCCTAAATTTCTCCAAGCACATAGCAATGGGTTTGGCAATCACTGTAGGTGTAGACATAAGTCCACCCTAAATTCCCCCAAGCACATAACAATGGGTATGGCAATCACTGTAGGCGTAGACATAAGTCCACCCTAAATCCCTGTGTCTTAGGCAGTCATATGCCCATCACAGTATCCTAGGCCAAAGCCTTAACATGATCATGGTGCACCAGGGCTAGCACTACCTGCGGCTAGCTAACAGTGATCTAAAATGGTCACTCCTATAGAAAACATTTGAAATATGCTATTTAAATAGTTTAAAGTAAAACATTTTAATAACTTTACAATAAAGCTATAATTCTCCATCTAGCTCTTTTCATGCATAAAATTCCATTCTAAAATCTATATCATCCATGAATTCCCATGGAGACCTTTATAATCATAAACTTTCCCTTTTAAACATAGATCGTCCATAGACGTCACATAGATGCTCATCATGCATCAAATCATTTCATGGCTAACTTAGTTCATTTCTATGACTAAGTTCGCATTTCTATAAATCTAGCTCAAATAGAGAATTATCAGTCTAGATGCTTGCCCTGCATACCTAGGGTTCAACTAGGATTGAAATTTATAACTTCTAACATGGTCGGAACATATTGGTTTTCAAAGTGGTAAAACAATTTAACATATATTCCAACTAGTTAAAATCATATGAGAGAGTTATAAATCAAATTTCTAAAACATGCGCTATAGTATGAAAAACCCACTCACCTTACTAGGAGTCCAACAACGAGAATTTCACCTCGTGATGGTTCAAAAACCTAGAAAACATAGACATAACATGAAAACTAGATAAATCCTAAATGTCACTATTCATGCCGAAAAACACTATTCACTCGCCAGAAATACTATTCACGCCGAAACCAAAAAACCGTATATTCTAGCATAGAAACTAATTCTAAGACTATCTATGGAAAGAATTTCGGTAAAAACGAAGCCTAAAATGCGATTGGATGGAATTTACCTTGGAGGTCACTATTCATGCGATTTTTCGGCGACAATCCGGCGGTTTTCCGGTGAAACTGATCGGTGGGGTTTGTAACTCTCCTTCCCACGAGTCCAACGGTAGCTTGCTTGCTCAAATCGGACATCCGGATGATGAGATATCTTAGAGAGAAGGTAGAGAAAATTTTTAGAGACAGAAAACTAGGGTTGAGATATGGAGGAATGCAGGAAATGAGGGAGAAGGCTGTAGAAAACGTAGAAAATAGCCCGAAGCACGGCCTGGCCGTGTCTTGGAGCACGGCTGTACTTCAGGGCTGTAGTGCCTCCTATAAATGGCCGAATTTGACAAAATGGCCAACATGAAAGTTGTAGCCCTATCTCTTAGCTTTCATTAGCCACTTGAATCACCTCATTTGGAGTTCATATGAAAGAGTTATGCATAAAATAGTGAGCATAGGTCCAGACCACACTATGCTTCGGTTTTTGCCTCTTATCACTATAATATTCACGGAATTAGCAAACGTTCCCAACATCAAAGTTGTAGATATATGTCTTATCTTTCAACAGAAATTGGAATCACTTAATTTGTATTTCTTATAAGAGATTTATACTTATATGAGTGGAGACAGGTCAGAAGAAAGGTCAGAAACGCTCTAAAATTTTACATTGTTCTCAACTTCCTTGTTTCAAATGATTTGTATTTAACCTTCAAAGGTTTGGGTTATTAAATTCTCCCCTCCTTATAAAAATTCGGTCCCCGAATTTTACAAAAACCAACAACATGAAAACATAAGACTACTCTTGGAACAGTTGTGGATACTTCTCTCTCATGGCGTCCTCTACTTCCCACGTAGCTTCCTCTTTGGAATGATTCTTCCAGATCACCTTCACTGTAGGGATATCCTTAGACCTCAACTTTTTCACTTGTCTATCAACAATGGCCATGGGTTTCTCTTCGTAGGCCAACTTGTCATCCAAAAGGATTTCTTGCGGTTGAATCACATGAGATGGGTCGGGTAGATACTTCCTCAACATCGAGACATGAAAGACTGGATGCAGTTCACTCATGCCAGGTGGTAGGGCTAGGCTGTATGCCACTGTTCCTACCCTATCCAGAACTTCAAAGGGTCCAATATACCTCGGGCTTAACTTCCCTTTCTTACCAAACCACATGATTCCCTTCATGGGTGAAACTCTAAGGAACACGTGATCGCCTAGAGAAAACTCCAACTCTCGACGCCTATGGTCCACATAAGCCTTCTAACGACTTTGTGCAGTTAAAAGCCGTTCCCTTATCAGCTTGACCTTCTCTATGGCATCTTGCACCAAGTCTGGCCCTAGCAGCTTGGCTTCTCCAACTTCAAACCATCCAACGGGAGATCGGCATCTTCTCCCATAAAGATATTCAAAAGGTGCCATCTGAATACTGGCTTGATAACTGTTTTTGTATGCAAACTCAGCTAATGGCAAGTATCCTTCCCAACTGCCACCAAAGTCCAATAAACATGCTCTAAGCATATCCTCCAGAATTTGAATCGTGCGTTCTAACTGGCCATCTGTTTGGGGATGAAAAGCAGTGCTTAGATCCAACCTCGTCCCCAAAGCTTCTTGAAAAGCTTTCCAAAACCTTTCCGTAAACTGTGGACCTCGGTCAGATATGATGGATACAGGGACTCCATGCAATCTGACGATCTCACGCAGAGACAGGCTTGCATACTGAGCTACACTAAAGGTAGTCTTCACTGGTAAGAAGTGGGATGACTTGGTCATTCCATCCACTATCACCCATACTGAGTCATAACCCTTAGGGGTCCTTGGTAACCCTGTAACGAAGTCCATAGTGATCCTTTCCCACTTTCACTCCGGTATCTCAATCTGTTGGTGCAAACCGGCAGGCTTCTGGTGTTCAGCTTTCACTTGCTGACAAACCAAGTACTGAGCCACAAAATCTGCTACATCCTTCTTCATCCCACTCCACCAATACAAGTCCTTGAGGTCACTGTACATCTTATTTGTTCCTGGGTGGATAGTATATGCTGATTGATATGCCTCCTCCAAAATCTACTTTCTCAAAAGAGTGATTTTTCCATATCACCTTTACTGTAAATATTTCTTTTGACCGTAACTTCTTTACTTGTCTGTCTATACTGGTTGTTCCTCTTAGGTTAAATCTTTCTGTAACTGAATCTATGGACACTGTATAACATGTGTAGAATTCGGTAAATATTTCTGTAGTATAGACACATGAAAAACTAGATAAACATTACCCAATGCAGGTGGTAAAACCAAACAATAAGCCACTGAACCGATCCTATCAAGAATTCAAATAATTCTATATACCGAGAAGGTAACTTCCCTTTCTTTCAAAACCTCATTACCTCTTCTATGGGTGAGTCCTTCAAGAATATATATATAGTCACCAACTAATACTTTCTCGTGCTCAACATTCATAATCCTTATAAACTTTTGACTTGTATTGAGTTTCCAGTATATTTTTTTTTAATCAAATTCACTTAATCAATAACATCTTATAATAAATCTAAGTCCACTGAGTCATTTAACAGAACATTTTTAAGACCTCTCACATAAGGCTTACATCTTCTAATATCATTTTATTATAGACAAATTCTCTTAAGAAATCTCCTACCGATCTCAAAAACATATGCTTGAAGCATGCTCTCCAAACTAGCATCATCAATTTAGATAATTCATATGCTATCTATTGCATGTTATTCCAAATTAGATTTCCAAAGTTTAACTTTTTTTTCAATTTACTCACATATTAAGAAACCTATGATGTTCATGTAAAACTTCAAATGGTGCCATTGTATAGTGGCATGATAATTACTACTATGAGCAAATTCAACTAAGGACAATTAATTTCTCCAAACTTTCACCACAATAATATAGAGATACTTAAAGCATAACTTCTAATGTATAAACAAATTATTTAAATTTAGTATCAGTCATACTATTATCTAATAAAGATCTTTAGACTTCCTAAATAACTCTCTTGAGATAATATATTCAATTTGTACTTACCAACATACCTGCTAATGAAAAATTTCACTTGTATCTTCTTTTTACCATTATACTAGTAAAAAAAATTTATCTCAGTATATCCTTATTACCTCGGGTAATCCATATTCACAATCTATGGCTTCTTCTGAAATCTCTTTTCTCAACAATTATTCATACGTGAATTTCCAATCTCAACATAATTCACATCTTAAATACTAAATTCGATTTAGCATAATATAAACCTTTATCACAAATATCTTGACTATTTATATTATTTTCGGACATGATTCTCAGAATATTCTCCATATTTCCAAATTAAAGATCAATTTAAATCCTACTTTCTATATTTTATCCCTCAAGAACTTCAGTACCACTAATTCACTTTATTACATACCTCAAAGCACCATAAGGCCATCATTTTTTTTCTATTCCTTTCATCTAAAAATTGTTATATAGTTCGGTGTCCAAACTCACTATTTTAAGTTATATTCTTCCAAGATTTCATTCATTAGTCACTTCTAACCAATTGAAATCACAAATTTCCTAATTTTGTCTTATCTATCTTCCAGTAAACCCAACATGTTCACATCCTCCTCTTATAACATTTTTCCACCACTATCCAATCCTTAAGCAATCCTAACATATATTAATTTTACTATTCATATCATGTCTGTCACTTATCCATTTCAATTCACTTTTCACACATTCATATATTTTCATGACATACTATCCAAATATCAAACATCACCCAAGTCACAATCTTGACAAACGAAATAGTCATTTACTCACTTACCTATTAGAAAGCTTACGATATTTTATGTAAAACTTTTGCCCAAAACTTCTTAAAATACTCTCTAAAAACAATCTGTGAACAACAGTTCTCGATCAGATATAATCGATATCAATACCTTATGAAGTCTTACTATCTTATTCAAAGACAAATTTGAACCTATCTATAATCACCCATTTTTATTCAGGTATCTCTATCTGATATTGTAATCTTGCAAGTCTTTGATGTTCTACTTTTACCTGTTGACAAGTTAATCATCGAGATACAAAATCAACTATATCTTTCTTCATACTGTCCCACCAATGAATTTTTTTTAGATCTTTATACATTTTAGTTACCTCAGGATGAATTGTATATATGGATCTATGTGCTTCCTCTAAAATTTCTTCCTTAAGTTCTTCTTTATTAAATACACACAATCGCTTGCCCAATCTCAGAATTCTTTCAGAGTCTACATTAAATTCAATATCACTGCCATTCTTGACCTCTTAAATTTTCTTACATAAATAGGCATCATTGTCCTGTGCCTTTTTCACCTACTCAACTAAAGATGATTGAAACTGTATGAATTTTACATGTATCACCATACAGATAATGCCTCCAAGCTTTGAGAGTAAAACTACTGCTGTTATTTCCAAATCATAAGTCTGACAATTTTTGCTCATGTGGCTTAAGCTGTCTAGATACATATGCAATGACTCGACCATATTGCATCAACATATACCTTAATCCCATTCTCTATGTATCACAACATACCGTATATCCTTCAGCGCCTAAAGAAGTAGACAGTACTGGCGCTGTAATCTAACATTTATTAATTTCTAGCAATTTCCTTCACATTCATCTTACTAGTCAAATTTTATTGCTTCCTTTGTCAACCTCGTCAAAGGAGAAACAATTTTTTTTTTAAATGTTGAGCACCTTGTAGCTAGTCAAACATATCATCTATATGAGGTAATGAGTATTTATTCCACATTGTCACTTTATTCAATTGTCTATAATCTATGTATAGTCATAGTGATCCATCTTTCTTTTTCACAAACAGAACTAGAGCACTTCAAGTAAAAGTTTTAGGGCTTTTAAATCCCTTGTCTAACATGTCTTGTAACTACTTTTTTTTCAGTTCTTTAAGTTTAGTGGGTGCCATTCTATATGGAAATATAGATGCTGGTTAGGAAATAAATCAATACTAAATTCTATTTATTATTTCGGGGTAATCCTGGCAATTCCTCAGGAATTATATCAGAAAACTCTCTCATCACTGGAATTTGATTTACAGTAGTATACTTTATATCAGCATCTCTCACCACTGCCAACTATCCTTGGCACCTTTTTGTAATCACTTATGGACTGGTAAAGCAGAGACAAGGTTACTGGGTATCTCACTAAGATTTCTTTGTATCAAGAGATAAAATTCTCCAAGAATATTGAATTTAATCACCTTCTAGTGACATTTCAAAATGACATGACATAATGTCAACAAATTCATTCTCAATATCACATCACAATCTACCATATCTAGACAACAGGGTACAACGGATGTCACATTCAGAAACCATCATGATGTCTCATTCAGAAACCATCATATTTGGTATCTGTCTCAATTTCTTAAATTCTTTAAGACACATCTCGCTATAAAACAGAGATAGCCCAACCGTCACTTAACCATGCCAACATAGCATACTATAAACTGACTTACTTAAACAAAAAGACAACATTCTATCGAACCCCTTTAGCAGCACCGTGAGTATAAGCATGTCCGGATTCATACCCATACTCAAATTCCTATCTAAAGGTCCGTTACTCAATGAACACAGGGAAAACCTAAACCTGGCTCTGATACCAATCTGTCACGTCCCCAAATGATGGAACACATGATCGGCACGGCATAAGGGTTTCCCCCTAGCGGCAAGCCTAACGCATAGCACATACAAACATCCAGCACACAATCCAAAGTACATAATAAATATAACTGGCCACATATGCCACATCCAATATAAGGAAATATTGTATATATATACATATATATATATATATATATATATATATATATATATATATATATATATATATATATATATATATATCTCATGAATCCAACATTTGTGATTCAACTTGGCCCTTGGCCTCACAATACAACATCGTTGTAAAACATAAAACCATTTTCCAAACAACACATCAAAATATGCAACAAGCGAGGATCCTGCCTGTAAGTTCATGGAGATACTCTAGACATAAACTAAACTAGACAATCATTACAAAAGATCCTTGCCCAAACTGGGCCTCACCAACGCTATATTCAGCCTTCTACGAAGCTGTAGCTGGATCAAAGTCTCTTTGACTATCTGTGGGGAGGAAACAGAAGAGGGGTGAAATTACCACATCTCAGTGAATGGGTAAATCATACTATAACAGAAACAGGGCAAACCAAGCACGAGTGTTTCGCAATGAGTTTAATAATTGAAACATTAAGCATTTAACCATAATTTATTGAAAGAAAAGCTAAACAATTCAAATGTATGTTCAAAAGATAAAACAGGATTAAATCAATAACCGTAAGCAAATTAATTATGCATGGAAAGTAATAAATGAAGATATTTATACAATAACAATGATGAATGAGGTATTTTAGAAATATTTAATCTTTAAGAAAAATGCACTAGTTTATTGGAGGTCTTTCCTAACAGATCTATCATCTCCCCTAAGCACACAGCAAGGGTAGGGTAATCACAGTAGGCGTAGACATAAGTCCACCCTAAATTTCCCCAAGCACATAGCAATGGGTATGGCAATCACTGTAGGTGTAGACATAAATCCTCCCTAAATTCCCTCAAGCACATAGCAATGGGTATGGCAATCACTGTAGGCGTAGACATAAGTCCACCCTAAATCCTTGTGTCTTAGGCAGTCATATGCCCGTCACAGTATCCTAGGCCGAAGCCTTAACATGATCATGGTGCACCAGGGCTAGCACTACCTGCGGCTAACTAACAGTGATCTAAAAGGGTCCCTCCAATAGAAAACACTTGAAATATGCTATTTAAAGAGTTTAAAGTAAAACATTTTAATAACTTTACAATAAAGCTATAATTCTCCATCTAGCTCTTTTCATGCATAAAATTCCATTCTAAAATATATCTCATCCATGAATTCGCATGGAGACCTTTATAATCATAAACTTTCCCTTTTAAACATAGATCGTCCGTAGACGTCACATAGATGCTCATCATGCATCAAATCATTTCATGACTAACTTAGTTCATTTCTATGACTAAGTTCGCATTTCTATAAATCTAGCTCAAATGGAGAATTATCAGTCTAGATGCTTGCCCTGGATACCTAGGGTTCAACTAGGATTGAAATTTATAATTTCTAACATGGTTGGAACATATTGGTTTTCAAAGCGGTAAAACAATTTAACATACATTCCAACTAGTTAAAATCATATGAGAGAGTTATAAATCAAATTCCTAAAACATGCGCTATAATATGGAAAACCCACTCACCTTACTAGGAGTCCAACAACGATAATTTCACCTCGTGATGGTTCAACAACCTTGAAAACATAGACATAACATGAAAATTAGATAAATCCTAAATGTCACTATTCATGCCGAAAAACACTATTCACTCGTCGAAAACACTATTCACGCCGAAACCTAAAAATCCTATATTCTAGCATAGAAACTAATTCTAAGACTATCTATGGAAAGAATTTCGGTAAAAACGAAGCCTAAAACGCGATTGGACGAAATTTACCTTGGAGGTTACTATTCATGTGATTTTCTGGTGACATTCCGGCGGTTTTCTGGCGAAACTGATCGGTGGGGTTTGTATCTCTCCTTCCCACGAGTCCAACGGTACCTTGCTTGCTCAAATCGGACGTCCGAATGATGAGATATCTTAGAAAGAAGGTAGAGAAAATTTTTAGAGGGAGAAAGCTAGGGTTGAGATATGGAGGAATGTAGGAAATGAGGGAGAAGGCTGCAGAAAATAGCCCGAAGCACGGCTTGGCCGTGTCCTGGAGCATGGCTGTGTTTCAGGGCTACAGTGCCTCCTGTAAATGGCTGCATTTGACCTAACTTCTAACATGAAAGTTGTAGCCCTTTCTCTTAGTTTTCATTAGCCGCTTGAATTACCTCATTTGGAGTTCATATGAAGGAGTTATTAATAAAATAGTGAGTAAAGGTCCAGACCACACTATGCTTCAGTTTTTTCCTCTTATCACCATAATATTCACGGAATTAGCAAAAGTTTCCAACATCAAAGTTGTAGATATATGTCTTAGCGTTTAAAAAAAATTGGAATCACCTAATTTGGATTTCATATAAGAGATTTATGCTTATATGAGTGAAGACAGGTCAGAAGAAAGGCCAGAAACGCTCTAAAATTTTACATTGTTCTCAACTTTCTTGTTTCAAATGATTTGTATTTAACCTTCAAAGGTTTGGGTTATTACAGCCGAAGCCTTCGCATGACCATGGTGCACCAGGGCTAGCACTCCCTGCGGCTAGCTAACAGTGATCTAAAAGGGTCCCTCCAATAGAAAAGATTTGAAATATGCTATTCAAAGAGTAAGGCTTTTAAATCCCTTGTCTAACATGTCTTGTAACTATTTATTTTTCAATTCTTTAAGTTCAGTGGGTGCCAATCTATATGAAAATATAGACGCTGGCCAGGAAATAAATCAATACCAAATTCTATTTATTATTTCGAGGTAATCCTGGCAATTCCTCAGGAATTATATCAGAAAATCTCTAATCACTGGAACTTGATTTACACTTATATACTTATATCAACATCTCTCACCACTGCCAACTATCCTTGGCACCTTTTTGTATTCACTTATGGACTGCTAAAGCAGAGATTAGGTTACTGGGTATCTCACTAAGATTTCTTTGTATCAAGAGAAAAAAATATTCTCCAAGAATATTGAATTTAATCACCTTCTAGTGACATTTCAAAATGACATGACATAATGCCAACAAATTCATTCTCAATATCACATCACAATCTACCATACTAGACAATCGGGTACAACAGATGTCACATTCAGAAACCATCATACCAAAGTTTGACCCCTTCCGTACCTTGGTGGTATAGGATTCTCCTAAACTCAGCATTCCGCTGAGGTTTGCCCTACTACCATTCAAGAAGACACGCGAAGAGACTCTGTATGGGTCTTTTCCCAAGCACATAGCAAGGGAAAGCAAATAACATCTCATATAACTGGCATCTCGCTATAAAACAGAGATAGCCTAACCGTCACTTAACAATGCTAACATAGCATACTATAAACTGACTTACTTGAACAAAAAGACAACATCCTATCGAACCCCTTTAGCAGCACCGTGAGTATAAGCATGTCCGGATTCACACCCATACTCAAAGTCCCACCTAAAGGTCTGTTACTCCATGAACACAGGAAAACCTAAAGCTCTGATACCACTCTGTCACGGCCCCAAATGATGGAACACATGATCGGCACGGCATAAGGGTTTCCCCCTAGCCGCAAGCCTAACGCATAGCACATACAAACCTCTAGCACACAATCCAGAGTACATAATAAATATAACTGGCCACATATGCCACAACCAATATAAGAAAATACCGTATATATATATATATATATCTCATGAATCCAACATTTGTGATTCAACTTGGCCCATGGCCTCATAATACAACATCGTTGTAAAACATAAAACCATTTTCCAAACAACACATCAAAATACGCAAGAAGCGAGGATCCTGCCTGTAAGTTCATGGAGATACACTAGACATAAACTAGACTAGACATCCAGTACAAAATAGCCTTGCCCAGACTGGGGCTCACCAACGCTATATTCAGCCTCTACGAAGCTGTAGTTGGATCAAAGTCTCTTTGACTATCTGTGGGGAAGAAACAGAAGAGGGGTGAGACCACATCTCAGTGAATGGGCAAATCATGCTATAACTGAAACAGGGCAAACCAAGCACGAGTGTTTAGCAATGGGTTTAATAATTGAAATCCAAGTGTAAAGATAATAACAGAAACATTTAAGCATTTAACCATAATTTATTGAAAGAAAAGCTAAACAGTTCAAATGTATATTCAAAAGATAAATCTGGATTTAAATCAGTAACCGTAAAGCAAATCAATTATGCATGGTAAGTAATACATGAAGTTATTTATGCAATAGAAAAACATGTTTCATCCATTTAGCATGTTTCATTATGCGGCTAGCTAACAGTGATCTAAAAGGGTCCCTCCAATAGAAAAACATTTGAAATATGCTATTCAAAGAGTTTAAAGTAAAACATTTCAATAACTATAAAGCTATAATTCTCCATCTCGCTCTTTTCATGCATAAAACTCCGTTCTAAAATATGTTTCATCCATGTATTCCCATGGAGACCTTTATCATCATAAACTTTCCCTTAAAACATATCGTTCATAGACGTCGCATAGATGTTCGCATGCATAAAATCATTTCATGGTTAACTTAGTTCATTTCTATGACTAAGTTCACATTTCTATAAATCTAGCTCAAATGGAGAATTATCAGTCTAGATGCTTGCCCTGTATAACTAGGGTTCAACTAGGATTGAAATTTATAATTTCTAACATGGTTGGAACATATTGGTTTTCAAAGCGGTAAAACTATTTAGCATACATTCCAACTAGATAAAATCATACGAAAGAGTTATAAACCTTATTCGTAAAACATGTGCTACAGTATGAAAAACCCACTCAACTTACTAGGAGTCCAACAACGAGAATTTCACCTCGTGATGGTTCAACAACCTAGAAAACATAGACATAACATGAGAATTCAATAAACCCTAAACATCACTATTCATGCTGGCTAAAAACACTATTCACGCCGGCCGAAAAACTAACCCGAAACCTAAAAACCTTATATTCTAGTATAGAAACTAATTCTAAGACTATCTATGGAAAGAATTTCGGAAGAACGAAGCTTAAAACGTGATTGGGCGGAGTTTTACCTTGGAGGTTACTATTCATGCAATTTTCTGGTGACATTCCGGCGATTTTCTGGCGAAACTGATCGGTGGGGTTTGTAGCTATCCTTCCCACGAGTCCAACGGTACCTTGCTTGCTCAAATAGGACGTCCGGATGATGAGATATCTTAGAGAGAAGGTGGAGAAAATTCTAGAGAGAGAGAGGAAGGTCCAGCTATGGAGGAAATGAAGGAAAAAGGAAGGGGGACCGCTAAAAAATGCCTATCTGACGAATCTCGCCGCCGGCGAACTCATTCTCGCCGCGGTGTCACGGCCCCAAATGATGGAACACATGATTGGCACGGCATAAGGGTTTCCCCTTAGCCACAAGCCTAACGCATAGCACATACAAACATCCAGCACACAATCCAGAGTACATAATAAATATAACTGGCCACATATGCCACATCCAATATAAGAAAATACTGTATATATATATATATATATATATCTCATGAATCCAACATCCTTGATTCAACTTGGCCCATGGCCTCATAATACAAACATAGTTGTAAAACATAAAACTGTTTTTCCAAACAACACAGTAAACTACGCAAGAAAGCGAGGATCCTGCCTGTAAGTTCATGGAGATACACTAGACATAAACTAAACTAGACAAACTGAACAAAAGAGTCTAAACCAAACTGGGGCTCACCAACGCTATGTTCAGCCTTTGATGAAGCTGTAGCTGGATCAAAGTTTATTTGACTATCTGTGGGGAGGAAACAGAAGAGGGGTGAGATTACCACATCTCAGTGAATGGGTAAATCATACTATAACAGAAACAGGGCAAACCAACCACGAGTGTTTCACAATGAGTTTAATAATTGAAACATTAAGCATTTAACCATAATTTATTGAAAGAAAAGCTAAACAATTCAAATGTATGTTTAAAAGATAAAACAAGATTAAATAAGTAACCGTAAAGCAAATCAATTATGCATGGTAAGTAAGAAATGAAGTTATTTATGCAATAACAATGATGAATGAGAATGTTTAGAAATATTTAATCTTTAAGAAAAATGCACTAGTTTATTGGATTTCTTTCCTGACATATCATCATCTTCCCCAAGCACATAGCAAGGGTAGGACAATCACTGTAGGCGTAGACATAAGTCCACCCTAAATTCCCCCAAGCACACAGCAAGGGTATGGCAATCACTGTAGGCGTAGACATAAGTCCACCCTAAATCCCTGTGTCTTAGGTAGTCATATGCCCGTCACAGTATCCTAGGCCGAAGCCTTCACATGAAATCCTGTGTCTTAGGCAGTTATATGCCCGTCACAGTACCCTAGGCCGAAGCCT
>CM073465.1:15711351-15948851 GCA_037074535.1 Gleditsia sinensis | reverse complement strand
CGCACTATGCTTCGGTTTTTGCCTCTTATCACTATAATATTCACGAAATTAGCAAAAGTTCCCAACATCAAAGTTGTAGATATATGTCTTATCTTTCAACAAAAATTGGAATCCCTTAATTTGGATTTCATATAAGAGATTTATGCTTATATGAGTGAAGACACGTCAGAAGAAAGGTCAGAAACGCTCTAAAATTTTACATTGTTCTCAACTTCCTTGTTTCAAATGATTTGTATTTAACCTTCAAAGGTTTGGGTTATTACATTATCCCCTCCTTATAAAAATTTGGTGCCCGAATTTTACAAAAACCAACAACATGAAAACATAAGTCTACTCTTGGAACAGTTGTGGATACTTCTCTCTCATGGCGTCCTCTACATCCACGTAGCTTCCTCTTTGGAATGATTCTACCAGATCAACTTCACAGTAGGGATATCCTTAGACCTCAACTTTTTCACTTGTTTATCAAAAATGGCCACGGGTTTCTCTTCGTAGGCCAACTTGTCATCCAAAAGGATTTCTTGCGGTTGAATCACAAGAGATGGGTCGGGTAAATACTTCCTCAACATCGAGACATGAAAAACTGGATGCACTTCACTTATGCCAGGTGGTAGGGCTAGGCGGTATGCCACTGTTCCTACCCTATCCAAAACTTCAAAGGGTCCAATATACCTCGGGCTTCAGTTCCCTTTCTTACCAAACCGCATGATTCCCTTCATGGTTGAAACTCTAAGGAACACGTGATCACCTAGAGAAAAATCCAACTCCCGACGCCTATGGTCCACATAAGCCTTCTGACGACTTTGTGCAGTTAAAAGCCGTTCCCTTATCAGCTTGACCTTCTCTATGGCATCTTGCACCAAGTCTGGCCCTAGCAGCTTGGCTTCTCCAACTTCAAACCATCCAACGGGAGATCGGTATCTTCTCCCTTAAAGAGCTTCAAAAGGTGCCATCTGAATACTGGTTTGATAACTGTTGTTGTATGCAAACTCAGCTAATGGCAAGTATCCTTCCCAACTGCCACCAAAGTCCAATAAACATGCTCTAAGCATATCCTCTAGAATTTGAATCGTGCGTTCTGACTGGCCATCTGTTTGGGGATGAAAAGCAGTGCTTAGATCCAACCTCGTCCCCAAAGCTTCTTGAAAAGCTTTCCAAAACCTTTCCGTAAACTGTGGACCTCGGTCAGATATGATGGATACAGGGACTCCATGCAATCTGACGATCTCACGCAGAGACAGGCTTGCATACTGAGCTACACTAAAGGTAGTCTTCACTGGTAAGAAGTGGGATGACTTGGTCATTCCATCCACTATCACCCATACTGAGTCATAACCCTTAGGGGTCCTTGGTAACCCTGTAACGAAGTCCATAGTGATCCTTTCCCACTTTCACTCCGGTATCTCAATCTGTTGGTGCAAACCGGCAGGCTTCTGGTGTTCAGCTTTCACTTGCTGACAAACCAAGTACTGAGCCACAAAATCTGCTACATCCTTCTTCATCCCATTCCACCAATACAAGTCCTTGAGGTCACTGTACATCTTATTTGTTCCTGGGTGGATAGTATAGGCTAATTGATGTGCCTGCTCCAAAATCTGCTTCCTCAAAAGAGTGATTTTTTTCCATACCACCTTTACTATAAATATTTCTTTTGACCGTAACTTCTTTACTTGTCTGTCCATACTGATTGTTCCTCTTAGGTTAAATCTTTCTGTAACTGAATCTATGGACACTGTATAACATGTGTAGAATCCGGTAAATATTTCCGTAGTATAGACACATAAAAAACTGGATAAACATTATCCAATGCAGGTAGTAAAACCAAACAATAAGCCACTGAACCGATCCTATCAAGAATTCAAATAATTTAATATACCGAGAGGGTAACTTCCCTTTCTTTCAAAACCTCATTACCTCTTCTATGGGTGAGTCCTTCAAGAATATATATATATATATATATAGTCACCAACTGATACTTTCTCGTGCTCAACATTCATAGTCCTTATAAACTTTTGACTTGTATTGAGTTTCCAGTTTTTTTTTAATCAAATTCACTTAATCAATAACATCTTATAATAAATCTAACTCCACTGAGTCATGTAACAGAACATTTTTAACACCTCTTACATAAGGCTTACATCTTCTAATATCATTTTATTATAGATAAATTCTGTTAAGAAATCTCCTACCTATCTCAAAAACATATGCTTGAAGCATGCTCTCCAAACTAGCATCATCAATTTAGATAATTCATATGCTATCTATTGCATGTTATTCCAAATTAGATTTCCAAAGTTTAACTTTTCTCAATTCACTCACATATTAAGAAATCTATGATGTTCATGTAAAACTTCAAATGATGCCATTATGAGCAAGTTCAACTAAGGACAATTAATTTCTCCAACTTTCACCACAATAATATAAAGATACTTAAAGCATAACTTCTAATGTATAAACACATTATTTAAATTTAGTATCAGTCATACTATTATCTAATAAAGATATTTAGACTTCCTGAATAACTCTCTTGAGATAATATATTCAATTCGTACTTACCAACATACCCGCTAATGAAAAATTTCACTTGTATCTTCTTTTTACCATTATACTAGTACAACAATTTTTTTTTCTCAGTATATCCTTATTACCTCGGGTAATCCATATTCACAATCTATGGCTTCTTCTGAAATCTCTTTTCTCAACAATTATTCATACGTGAATTTCCAATCTCAACATAATTCACATCTTAAATACTAAATTCGATTTAGCATAGTATAAACCTTTAACACAAATATCTTGATTACTTACATTATTTTCGGACATGATTCTCAGAATATTCTCCATATTTTCAAATTAATAATTCAAAGATCAATTTAAATCCTACTTTCTATATTTTATCCCTCAAGAACTTCAGTACCACTAATTCACTTTATTACATTCCTCAAAGCACCATAAGGCCATCATTTTTTTTCCTATTCCTTTCATCTAAAAATCATTATATAGTTCGGTGTCCAAACTCACTATTTTAAGTTATATTTTTTCCAAGATTTCATTCATTAGTCACTTCTAACCAATTGAAATCACAAATTTCCTACTTTTGTCTTATCTATCTTCCAGTAAACCCAATATGTTCACATCCTCCTCTTATAACATTTTTCCACCACTATCCAATCCTTAAGCAATCCTAACATATATTACTTTCACTATTCATATCATGTCTGCCACTTATCCATTTCAATTCACTTTTCACACATTCATATATTTTCATGACATACTATCCAAATATCAAACATCACCCTAGTCACAATCTTGACAAACGAAATAGTCATTTACTCACTCACCTATTAGAAAACTTACGGTATTTTATGTAAAACTTCTGCCCAAAACTTCTTAAAATGCTCTCTAAAAACAATTTGTGAACTATAGTTCTCGATCAGATATAATCGATATCAATACCTTATGAAGTCTTACTATCTTATTCAAAGAAAAATTTGAACGTATCAATAATCACCCATTTTTATTCAGGTATCTCTATCTGATATTGTAATCTTGCAAGTCTTTGATGTTCTACTTTTACCTGTTGACAAGTTAATCATCGAGATACAAAATCAACTATATCTTTCTTCCTACTGTCCCACCAATACATTTCTTTTAGATCTTTATACATTTTAGTTACCTCAGGATGAATTGTATATATGGATCTATGGGCTTCCTCTAAAATTTCTTCCTTAAGTTCTTCTTTATAAAATACACACAATCGCTTGTCCAATCTCAGAATTCCTTCAGAGTCTACATTAAATTCAATATCACTGCCATTCTTAAATTTTTTTACATAAATAGGCATCATTGTCCTGTGCCTTTTTCACCTACTCAAGTAAAGATGATTGAAACTGTATGAATTTTACATGTATCACTATACAGATAATGCCTCCAAGCTTTGAGAGTAAAACTACTGCTGTTATTTCCAATTAAAAATATATTTATCGAATCTACAGTAATATCTTGATAAACAAATAAAATTACGAATCTTTGTAATTGTGATAAGGTGTGGCCATTGTTGCACTGCTTCTACCTTTGTAAGATTAATTTGAATATCGTCCTTGGTAATCACATACCCTAGAAAAATAACGTTACTAAGCCAAAATTCACATTTTGCAAACTTAGCATATAACTAGTGTCTCTTAGGATTTGTGAAGCATTCTTTAAATGTCCTCATGCTCCTCAGAATTCCTTGAATATATTCTAGTAAATTATTAATAATTATAATAACAAATTAATCCAGGGATGGCTTCAATACTTTTTTTTTTAAGTTCATGAATGCAACTGGGCATTTGTCAGACTAAATAACATCACCAAGAACTCATAATGCCATAACGAGTCCTAAAAGAAATTTTTCGAATATCCTCTTCCCTTATCCTCAATTGATGAGATCCAGATATCAAATCAATTCAAATTTTTTTAAAATTTTGAGCACCTTGTAGCTAGACAAACATATCATCTATATGAGGTAATGAGTATTTATTCCACATTGCCACTTTATTCAATTGTCTATAATCTATGTATAGTCATAGTGATCCATCTTTCTTTTTCACAAATAGAACTAGAGCACTCCAAGTAAAAGTTCTAGGGCTTTTAAATCCCTTGTCTAACATGTCTTGTAACTACTTCTTTTTCAGTTCTTTAAGTTCAGTGGGTGCCATTCTATATGGAAATATAGATGCTGGCCAGGAAATAAATCAATCCTAAATTCTATTTATTAATTTGGGGTAATCCTGGCAATTCCTCAAGAATTATATAAGAAAATTCTCTAATCACTGAAACTTAATTTACAGTGGTATACTTTATATCAGCATCTCTTACCACTGCCAACTATCCTTGGCGCCTTTTTGTAATCACTTATGGACTACTAAAGCAGAAATTAGGTTACTGGGTATTTCACTACGATTTCTTTGTATCAAGAGAGAAAATTCTCCAAGAATATTGAATTTAATCACCTTCTAGTGACATTTCAAAATGACATGACATAATGCCAAAAAATTCATTCTCAATATCACATCACAATCTACCATATCTAGACAACCGGGTACAACGGATGTCACATTCAGAAACCATCATGATGTCTCATTCAGAAACCATCATATTTGGTATCTGTCTCAATTTCTTAAATTCTTTAAGACGCATCTCGCTATAAAACAGAGATAGCCCAACCGTCACTTAACCATGCCAACATATAAACTGACTTACTTGAACAAAAAGACAACATCCTATCGAACCTTTTTAGCAGCACCGTGAGTATAAACATGTCCGGATTCATACCCATACTCAAAGTCCTACTTAAAGGTCCATTACTCCATGAACACAGGGAAACCTAATGCTCTGATACCACTCTGTCACGACCCCAAATGATGGAACACATGATCGGCACAGCATAAGGGTTTCCCCCTAGCCGCAAGCCTAACGCATAGCACATACAAACATCCAGCACACAATCCAGAGTACATAATAAATATAACTGGCCACATATGCCACATCCAATATAAGGAAATACTGTATATATATATATATATATATATATATATATATATATATATATATATATATATATCTCATGAATCTAACATTTGTGATTCAACTTGGCCCATGGCCTCATAATACAACATCGTTGTAAAACATAAAACCATTTTCCAAACAACACATCAAAATATGCAAGAAGCGAGGATCCTGCCTATAAGTTCATGGAGATACTCTAGACATAAACTAAACTAGACAATCATTACAAAAGATCATTGCCCAAACTGGGCCTCACCAACGCTATATTCAGCCTTCTACGAAGCTGTAGCTGGATCAAAGTTTCTTTGACTATCTGTGGGAAAAAACAGAAGAGGGGTGAGATTACCACATCTCAGTGAATGGGTAAATCATACTATAACAGAAACAGGGCAAACCAAGCACAATTGTTTTGCAATAAGTTTAATAATTGAAACATTAAGCATTTAACCATAATTTATTGAAAGAAAAGCTAAACAGTTCAAATGTATGTTCAAAAGATAAAACAAGATTAAATAAATAACCGTAAAGCAAATCAATTATGCATTGCAAAGTAAGAAATAAAGTTATTTATGCAATAACAATAATGAATAAGAATGTTTAGAAACATTTAATTTTTAAGAAAAATGCACTAGTTTATTGGAGGTCTTTCCTAACAGATCTATCATCTCCCCCAAGCACACAGCAAGGGTAGGGTAATCACTGTAGGCGTAAACATAAGTCCGCCCTAAATTTCCCCAAGCACATAGCAATGGGTATGGCAATCACTGTAGACGTAGACATAAGTCCACCCTAAATTTGCCCAAGCACATAGCAATGAGTGTGGCAATCACTGTAGGCGTAGACATAAGTCCACCCTAAATCCCTGTGTCTTAGGCAGTCATATGCCCGTCACAGTATCCTAGGCCGAAGCCTTAACATGATCATGGTGCACCAGGGCTAGCACTACTTGCGGCTAGCTAACAGTGATCTAAAAGGGTCCCTCTAATAGAAAACATTTGAAATATGCTATTTAAAGAGTTTAAAGTAAAACATTTCAATAACTTTACAATAAAGCTAGAATTCTCCATCTAGCTCTTTTCATGCATAAAATTTCGTTCTAAAATATATCTCATCCATGAATTCCCATGAAGACCTTTATAATCATAAACTTTCTCTTTTAAACATAGATCGTCTGTAGACGTCACATAGATGCTCATCATGCATCAAATCATTTCATGGCTAACTTAGTTTATTTCTATGACTAAGTTCGCATTTCTATAAATCTAGCTCAAATGGAGAATTATCAGTCTAGATGCTTGCCCTGCATACCTAGGGTTCAACTAGGATTGAAATTTATAATTTCTAACATGGTTGGAACATATTGGTTTTCAAAGCGGTAAAACAATTTAACATACATTCCAACTAGTTAAAATCATACGAGAGAGTTATAAATCAAATTCCTAAAACATGCGCTATAGTATGAAAAACCCACTCACCGTACTAGGAGTCCAACAACGAAAATTTCACCTCGTGGTGGCTCAACAACCTAGAAAAGATAGACATAACATGAAAATTAGATAAATCCTAAATGTCACTATTCATGCCGGAAAACACTATTCACTCGCCGGAAACACTATTCACGCCGAAACCTAAAAACCCTATATTCTAGCATAGAAACTAATTCTAAGACTATCTATGGAAAGAATTTCGGTAAAAACGAAGCCTAAAACGCGATTGGACGGAATTTACCTTGGAGGTTTCTATTCATGCGATTTTCTGGCGACAATCCGGCAGTTTTCCGACAAAACTAATCGGTGGGGTTTCTATCTCTCCTTCCCACGAGTCCAACGGTACCTTGCTTGCTCAAATCGGATGTCCGGATGATGAGATATCTTAGAGAGAAGGTAGAGAAAATTTTTAGAGAGAGAAAGCTAAGGTTCAGATATGGAGGAATGCAGGAAATGAGGGAGAAGGCTGCAAAAAACAGCCCGAAGCACGGCCTGCCGTGTCCTAAAGCACGGCCGTGCTTCTGGGCTACAGTTCCTCCTGTAAATGGCCGAATATGACAAAACATCCAACATAAAAGTTGTAGCCCTTTCTCTTAGCTTTCATTAGCCACTTGAAGCACCTAATTTGGAGTTCATATGAAGGAGTTATGCATAAAATAGTGAGCAAAGTTCCAAACCACACTATGCTTCAGTTTTTGCCTCTTATCACTATAATATTCACGGAATTAGCAAAAGTTCCCAACATCAAAGTTGTAAATATATGTCTTATCTTTCAACAAAAATTGGAATCCCTTAATTTGGATTTCATATAAGAGATTTAGGCTTATATGAGTGAAGACAGGTCAGAAGAAAGGTCAGAAACGCTCTAAAATTTTACATTGTTCTCAACTTCCTTGTTTTAAATGATTTGTATTTAACCTTCAAAGGTTTGGGTTATTAAAATATATATATATACATGTATATATACATATATATATATATATATGTATATATATGTATATATATGTATATATATGTATATGTATATATATGTACATATATATACATATATATACATATACATATACATATATATATATACACATATATATATACACATATATATATACACATATATATATATATATATATATATATATATATATATATATATATATATATATATATATATAGATATATGTGTGTGTGTGTGTGTGTGTGTGTGTGTGTGTGTGTATAAACATTTATTGATCCCAAAAGTGCATATTTTGAAAGACTTGAGCATGGAAATGATTATGAACTTTATATCATGATGGAATTCTAGCGTCAATGAATGAATGATACTGAAGCATGATTTTGTTAGTGCATCAAATGCATGATAATAGATTCGAACATTCATTATATATATATATGTATGTATGTGTGTGTGTGTGTGTGTGTGTGTGTGTGTATAAACATATATTGATCCCAAAAGTGCATATTTTGAAAGACTTGAGAATGGAAATGATTATGAACTTTATATCATGATGGAATTCTAGCGTCAATGAATGAATGATACTGAAGCATGATTTTGATAGTGCATCAAATGCATGATAATAGATTCGAACATTCATTATTATGTGACTATACTTTGAACATGTATATGTATGTGTATTTTTGTATATATCTACTAAGTCTCTGGGACTCACTCCACTTATCTTGTTTTCTAGTTTTAGGACAGCCCAGCCAGCCCGTACTTGAATCTTAAGCTTGCCCCCAATACAACGAGGCAAGCATGTCTTTCAAGGAAGCAAGTTTAGTACCTAGTGGATTTTGTAATTGCAGTTACCTAGGATTATATCAGTCAGTGTGTTGTGTATTTTTAGATGTTATGTTTTCATGTCTAACGATACTTGTGGAGCTAACCTCCTAATTTATGTTTGTTCGAAGAGCTAGGCTCTCATATGGATATTCTGATTTCATATGTCTTTAGTAAACTTTTGTTTTAATGAAGTTTAAGTAAGTATTTGGTATTTCATTTTGGAAGGTTTGCATTCAAGTGCCACGTGTGTGTGTCTAAGGCTTATAGGGTGAAGGTTCCACTTTGCCCTTGTGCCAGTCATGACGACCTAAATTGGGTCGTGACATATCGCAATGGAGAAAGAAGATTAGGTAGAACATTTTGACACTTTTCTTTTTACATAAAGATGAATTACAAGATGCATTTGACATAATATTGGATGACTCTAGAAAAGTCATATATCCAATAAACATATTTTGAGACTTACAAAGGCTTTACTTACCTAAATGAATACTATGTTAGGTGTCACTTCAATTCAATAAGTTATGAAGTGAAGGCTCATCGTTGATGTTATTTAATTATTCTAAGGTGACCCCTCATGTGAAATCCTTTTAAGCTTGAAATGTGAACAAAGCTTCTATCCATTTTCCTTGCAAGGGCTTTATATTATATTAAGAATAATTTTAACTCAAAAATTCAAGTGATAAGTGAAGGCCCATGAAGAGTTAATTGCAAGGTAAATAGTACATATCAATATATGTTTTAAATATCTTTAATAGCTCTATATTATACATCAAACAAAGTGTACACTCCTACACATTATAATATTTAATAATCAATAATAGTGATTACAAAACTTTTTTAGTTAAAATAAAAAACATGTATCTACATTCATTTATATTAAAAAAAAAGGCAAAAGTGATATTGTTCTAAGACAAAAAGAAATTAAAAAAGAATGGCCAAAAACTACTTAGTTTCGATAAAAGGCTAAAGAAAAAGAAAAAGAAAAAGAAAATAAACTATTTGGATAATTTCGATTCACTTGTTTTACTAAATTTTTTTTTTCGACTTGTTTCAGGAAATCCCTATCCGCGGCCTTTTTTTTTTTACTCGATTGTCTTATTTGATCTAGTTTTTTAAACACTAGTGTTATTCTAATTTAACATGCCCTCTTACATGAAAGTATTTTTAACTTAAATGTGGCAAAAGCACAAACCTATTAAACCTTATACCACTTAGTCGTATCATGTCAAGTGTAATAACCGTAAAATTTAACGACAAGTTCAAATTAAAGAAATTTTGAATTAAAGAGAGGATTTTTAAAATGGAGTAAGAATCGGTGAAAATAAGTTTATTATTTACATGGAATAAAGAATTACAAAAGAAATATGATAATTTATGTTTTGGTGCGCTATAAGAAAATATATTTTTATTTGTTTAAAAATGATTAGGTTTTGTTAAAAGTAAGTAGACTTTTAATTGAAAAAAGTATTGTGTTGCTTAAAATAATTATACCGGCCTCTAATAAATTTTTATTGTATTTTTAGAAATATTCTTTCTTTTAATATGAATAAAGATATTTATTTTGAGATTTTTTTATTGCGATTTTTATCAAGAAAAATCATGATTTAAGAGTTCAACTAAAAGTTTATGAGAATGTAAATTTTTAAAAAAATTTGGGATATTTTAGGATGAATTTATATAAAAGAAAATCCTATTATTTAATTATTAAATAATTATTGTTATTATTATAAAATAAATAAATAAATGAAAGGGGAAGAGGAAACCAGGACGGAAGGCAAAATGTTCGGGGAAAAAAACGGAGAGAAGGAATAGTAGTGAATAGTAACATCCAACTTTATCTCTCGATCTGGAGTGCCTATGGGCTTTTGATCTTAAAACTGAGAGTGCTACTAGATTCAGGGCGAAAAATACTTCACTTTTGACCGATCAGTTTTTCAAATTCACCGTTGAGTTGCCGTAGATCTAAAGTAGAAAATCTCCGTAAAAGGTAAATCCTGAAACTCTTACTTAGAGACTTCCAATTGGAAATCTGACACTGTAAATAAATTCAGAAACTAGATAAACCTTAGGATAGGAGTTTTTTTCGGTCATTTGGTAACTTTTTATGTGGCGGTGAATAGTGATTCCGATGGTAAATAGTATTTCCGGCGGTGAATAATGACCAACTCCCGGAGTCATTTTCAAGGTTTTTGGACCCTCCGGACACATTTTTGAACCTTATTTGGTCAAATTCAAACTTGGGAAAGAATATTTTAGGGCTATCCAATCTGGAGCCCTACCCGGTGAGTAGATAACTCTTTCTATAACTTGCCATATACTCTTCTTGAACTTTAATTGTATAATTGATTATGTTTACAAGTGATTTATGCTTTTATATGTATCTGAAATGGATTAAGGTATCTGGAATTTATTACCATCGAAAATATAGTTCAAGAAGAGTATGGTTTTGCAAATGAGATTGTTGAACTCAATGAATATGTGATATTGTATACGACGCATTGTTTTATAACGTTATTTGATTGCCTTGGAGAAAAGGCATATATATATATATATATATATATGTGTGTGTGTGTGTGTGTGTGTGTGTGTGTGTGATAAACCCTGAATGGGTAATTTATAGATGAATTTTGAAATATATTGAACATGCGATTTTTACATATATTTTTCTTTATATGGAAAATGAAAATTGTTATGCACATGATATTGATATGTTTGCCTCGGATTTGGGCATGTATATGTGATTCCTTGATTGGGAAGTTTTGACAGAGTAATGTACTGAGATTGAAAGCTCTGTTTTGAATGATATGTAAAGTTACAAGTTGCCGAATATAATTGAATGGCAAATATAAAGCTCATGGCGAGTTGTTTGATAATTATGCATTGCATTGGATGGATGTGCACTTTTATACATTTATATATATATATATATATATATATATATATATATATATATATATATATATATGTATTGATGAATATTGACGGGTTATATGACTTGAGACGGTATTGTGAAGGAGGTATTAGTGGTAATGTGAGGAGGCAGAAGGATGATGAACTCACATTCCCTGATTACCTATTGTGATGATGACAGTGGTAATGTGAGAAGGCAGAAGGGCAATGAACTCATATTCTCTATTGACCTATTGAAGTTGTAGTCAGTGGTAATGTGAGGAGGCAGAAGGATGATGAACTCACATTCCCTGATTACTTATTGTGACTGTGACTATAGAAATGTGAGGAGGCAGAAGGGTGATGAACTCATATTCCATGTTTATCTATTGAGTATATTGAAAGTTGTGACATACTTGAGCATTATATAAAAAGAATGAATTTTTAATGCATATTAAGTTTGATTTAAGACCATATTGTATTATATGTGGTTACAGATATTTGAATGTGATTTGAACTGAGAAAAATTGAAAATGCAGGTCCCATATGGATGTATCTTTGAATTGTGATTTTCAATGTGATAATTTTAAAAATAAAGAGTACATTCATATGTTGACCTGAGATGTTATAGGAGGTATTGTCTGCTCACTGAGTTGTAAAACTCACTACACTTGGTTGACATATTTTCAGATAAAGACCCAGAGTTTGGTCCTGTAGCTTCTTGATCGACTAGGTGTCGTACTTCTGTGGTGAGCCTAAATTGTTTCGTGACTCTCAGTATTTACAAATGTAATATAAATGTACTATAGAGTTGCTCTGAACGTCACAAGCAGGATCCTTGCTTCTGTTGTACTCTGATGTATATGTACTTGATTTGTATATGGTATCTGTATGGAAAAACATATTTGTATCTGTTTCCTTGATACAGGATTGGGATATTCATGTTTATGGAAAATATATGTTCATAATATACGTGTTTCACGTGCCCTAAAATTAGGGGCGTGACAAGTTGGTATCAGAGCATTAGGTTTTCCTGTGGCTATCAGAGCAAAGGATTCTTTAGTAGGACTTTTAGTATCGATATGAGCCAGACATATTTATACTTCAGGTGCTGCTAAGGGATTCTATAGGGTTTCAAATTCCTTTCTATTCCAAGTTGCTAAAGTTTATAGTATAAGATGGATTAAATATTGTGACAACTTAAGAGATATCTATGGATCAATTACAGCTTGAAATTGAAAATGATAAGCATCCTAGAGAATTTAAAGAATTGATAAAAATACCAAATATGGTGGTTTCTAAATGTGACATCCGATGTACCGGTTGTCTAGATATGGTAGACTTTGATGTGATATTGAGAATGGATTAGTTGGCATTATGTCATGTCATTTTGAAATGTCACTATAAGGTGATTAAATTCAATATTCTTGGGAAATTTTCTTTCTTGATACAAGGAGATAGTAGTGAGATACCCAGTAATCTAATCTCTGCTTTAATATCCCACAAGTGATTATAAAAGGTGTCAAGAATATTTGACAATGTTGAGAAATGTTGATATAAAGTATACCAGTGTAAATCAAGTTCCAGTAGTCAGAGAATTTTCTGATGTAATTCCTGAGGAATTACCAGGATTACCTCGAAACAGAAAATATAATTTGGTATTGATTTACTTCCTGGAACTCAACCAGTGTCTATACCTCTATATAGAATGGAACCCACTGAACTCAAAGAATTGAAGGATCAGTTGTAAGATTTGTTAGACAAGAGATTTATATACCCTAGTACTTTTACTTGGAGTGCTCCAGTTTTATTTGTGAAAAAGAAAGATGGATCACTAGGACTATGCATAGATTAGAGACAATTGAATAAAGTGACAATGTAGAATAAATACTCATTACCTCATATAGATGATATGTTTGACCAGTTACAAGGTGCTCAACATTTAAAAAAAATGAATTGATTTGATATCTGGATCTCATCAATTGAGGATAAGGGAAGAGGATATTCGAAAAATTTCTTTTAGGACTCGTTATGGCATTATGAGTTCTTGGTGATGTCATTTAGTCTAACAAATGCCCAGTTGCATTCATGGACTTGATAAAAAAAAAGTATTGAATCCATCCCTAGATTAATTTGTTATTATAATTATTGATAATATATTAGAATATTTTAAGAGTACAGAGGATCATAAACAACATTTAAAGATAGTTTCACAAACTCTAAGGGAGTATGTTTGACAAAGATGGTATCCAAGTAGATCCTAAGAAAGTAAAAGCAGTACAACAATAGCCATGTACTATTAGTTACAGATGGAGATCTAAGTCCAATTTGCGCTTTCCACAGTTGTCTGTTGTCCATTCTGTTCGAGCTATAGTTGGATCAGGTACATGAACATATGTTTGTAAAGCATCGATTAACTCCTCAGCATTTGAAGCCGAAATGAGAATTCGTCGTGCTGAGTGTGGGATAAACCTTTGTTCCACGGCATGATCAAGAAAAGACAACAAACCATCAAAGAAGTGATTAACATTTAACAAACCTATCGGTTTGTGATGCATATTCAGTTATACCCAAGAGACTATTTGGAAAATCTCCTCTAAAGTACCAAAACCACCTGGTAAGGCAATGAAGGCGTCAGCATTGCTCATTGTTCTAGCCATGCGTTCATGCATGGAAGCTACTCTATATTCTTCTCCAATTGTCTTCCTTATGATGCTGGATGCAGCTAGAGCTGTAGGAATAATACCTAGAACTTAGCATCCTCCTACATGTGCAGTTGTAGCCATACACTCCATTAACCCACGGTTACCTGCACTATACACTAAATGAATTCTTCTTCTAGCCAGCACCATACCTAGATTTTGTGCTGCTTTAACATACTCCCCCATCTTTTCCAGGACTAGAACCACAAAAGACACAAATATTTTGAAACTGACGGAATGCGGTTCCCTCCATAATTTCTATCACCTTAACGTTGAGTATAGACAAAGATACTAATGTAAGTATTTATAGAACTCAGAGAAGGGGATATTTATAATAGCTATGCAAATAGGCCGGGTATTATTAGAACAACTATGTGAGTGATTGGTGGATATCAGCTAAATTAAAGGTAAACAAAAAATTTCAAAAATGACGGTAAGCATGTATATGTACAGTAGTTATGACTGTGACCCATATTAAGCACATAAAGAGCATAAGATAAGATATCACCAGAAATCTGTCTTTTTCTTGTTTTCTTTGATGAAGCATTGATGTCTTGATTCTTGTAGAAAAGTTGTAGGTGATAGCCGTCATTGTAAAAAAAATGATGAAAATGCAAACCAATTAATTATTGAAGAGGAACAATCAAATGATTTATTTTGTTTTCTCAATGTTTTTGCCAGTCGACTATCGGTATTATTAAGTCGACTTAGCTATTTTGAGAAATTTAATTTAGACTGGTTATTTTACAGTTGATTGATTACATCTATTTTGAAGCAATCAACTGCATCCTACCAGTTAGCTACGTATTCTTTGTGTTTAACAGACTTTTATAAGTTTGGAAATGTTTCTTTTCCACCGAATATCAACAGCTTTAAAGTAGATTCTGGCACATATATTCAAAATTTGCAGCCACCGATTTTTGCTGAAATCGTAGATAGATTTTGTTTATAGATTTTCAAGAATTACGGCCACCAATTTTAATGTTTTTCAATACTTTGTCCAAATTTTTGACTTTCTATTTTGACACCATTCTCTATTATAATTTTCTTCTGTTTCACTGCATTCTTCCTCATTAATAGTTGGCATTAAATGCAAGGTTCTTTTGCCTTATTACAAGGAGAGTTAATATCTGATCTTTGAAACTCAATTATTATGATATTCGAGTAATTAGTAAGTTAAAATAATAGAAATTTTGATAGGATTTATCTACAAAATAAGGTACTTAAAAAAAATTATTATATCAAGTATGTATAACTGTGTAAGTTGGCAGATTATGTGTAAATTAGAAAATATACCATGCTAAGTTGAGTCTAGTATTTAGGATTTGAATTATGTTGAGATTAGAAATTCACGTATGGATAATTGTTGAGAAAGGAGATTTCAGAAGAAGCCATAGATTGTGAATATGGATGACCCGAGGTAATAAGGATATACTGAGATAAAAAATTGTACTAGTATAATGGTAAAAAGAAGATACAAGTGAAATTTTTCATTGGCGGGAATGTTGGCAAGTACGAATTGAATATATTATCTCAAGAGAGTTATTCAGGAAGTCTAAGGATCTTTATTAGATTATAGTATGACTGATACTAAATTTAAATGATGTGTTTATACATTAGAAGTTATGCTTTAAGTATCTTTATATTATTGTGGTGAAAGTTGAGAAAAATTAATTGTCCTTAGTTGAACCTGCTCATATCAGTAATTATTATGCCAATATACAATGGCATCATTTGAAGTTTTACATGAACATCATAGGTTTCTTAATATGTGAGTGAATTGAGAAAAGTTAAACTTTGGAAATCTAATTTGGAATAACATGCAATAGATAGAATATGACTTATCTACATTGATGATGCTAGCTTGGAAAGCATGCTTCAAGCATATGTTTTTGATATTGGTAGGAGATTTCTTAGCAGAATTTGTTTATTATAAAATGATATTAGAAGATTTAAACCTTATGTAAGATGTGTTACAAATGTTCTGTTAAATGACTCAGTTGAGTTAGATTTATTATAAGATGTCATTGATAAAGTGAAATTGATTAGAAAAAGAATACTGGAAACTCAATACAAGTCAAAAGTTTATAAGGACAATGAATGTTAAGCACTAGAAATTATTAGTTGGTGACCACATATTCTTGAAGGACTCACCAATGAAAGAGGTAATGAGATTTGAAAAGAAAGGGAAGTTACACCCTCGGTATAAAGGATCATTTGAAATTCTTGATAGGATCGGTTCAGTGGCTTATCGTTTGACTTTACCACCTGAATTGGGTAATATCCATCCAGTTTTTCATGTGTTTATGCTACAGAAATATTTACCGGATTCTGTACATGTTATACATTGTCCACATATTCAGTTACAGGAAGATTTAACCCATGAGGAACAATCAGTAGCAATAGTGGACAGACAAATAAAGAAGTTACGGTCAAAAGAAATACCTACAGTAAAAGTGATATGGAAAAAAAAAAATCACTCTTCTGAGGAAACTACTTGGGAAAGAAAGGAGGATATACGCGCTAGATATCTGCATTTATTTGAACAATGAGGTTAGTATTTATCTACAACTGTGGTGATGAAACTCGGGGACCGAATTTCTTTAAGGGAGGAAGAATGTAATAACCGTAAAATTTAACGAAAATCAAATTAAAGAAATTTTGAATTAAAGAGAGGATTTTTAAAATGGAGTAAGAATCGGTGAAAATAAGTTTATTATTTACATAGATTAAAGAATTACAAAAGAAATATGATAATTTATGTTTTGACGCGCTATAAGTAAATATATTTTTATTTGTTTCAAAATGATTAGGTTTTGCTAAAAGTAAGTAGACTTTTAATTAAAAGAAGTATTGTGTTGCTTAAAATAATTATACCGGCCTCTAATAAATTTTTATTGTTTTTTTAGAAATATTCTTTCTTTTAATATGAATAAAGATATTTATTTTGAGATTTTTTTATTGCGATTTTTATCAAAAAAAATCATGATTTAAGAGTTCAACTAAATGTTTATGAGAATGTAAATTTTTAAAAAATTTTGGGATATTTTAGGATGAAAAACAAAATTTATATGAATTTATATAAAAGAAAATCCTATTATTTAATTATTAAATAATAATAATAATTATTATTATAATAAATAAATAAATAAATAAATGAAAGGGGAGGAGGAAACGAGGACAGAAGGCAAAATGTTCGGGAGAAAAAAAGGGAGAGAAAGAATAGTAGTGAATAGTAACATCCAACTTTATCTCTCAATCTGGAGTGCCTATGGGCTTCCGATCTTAAAACTGAGAGTGCTACTGGATTCAGGGCGAAAAATACTTCAGCTTTGACCAATCAGTTTTTTAAATTCACCGTTGAGTTGCTGTAAATCTGAAGTAGAAAATTTTCGTAAAAGGTAAATCCTGAAACTCTTACTTAGAGACTTCCAATTAGAAATCTGACACCGTAGATGAATTCAGAAGCTAGATAAACCTTAGGATAAGAGTTTTTTTCGGTCATTTGGTAACTTTTTATGTGGCGGAGAATAGTGATTCCGGTGGTGAATAATGACGATAAATAGTGTTTTTCGACGGTGAATAGTGACCAACTCCCGGAGTCATTTCCAAAGTTTTTGGACCCTCCGGACACGTTTTTGAACCTTATTTGGTCAAATTCAGACTTGGAAAAGAACATTTTAGAGTTATCCAATCTGGAGCTCTACCCGGTGAGTAGATAACTCTTTCTATAACTTGCCATATACTCTTCTTGAACTTTAATTGTATAATTGATTATGTTTACAAGTGATTTATGCTTTTATATGTATCTGAAATGGATTAAGATATCTGGAATTGATTACTATCGGAAATATAGTTCAAGAAGAGTATAGTTTTGCAAATGAGATTGTTGAACTCATTGAATATGTGATATTGTATACGACACATTGTTTTATAACGTTATTTGATTGCCTTGGAGAAATGGCATATATATATGTGTGATAAACCTTGAATAGGTAATTTATAATAGATGAATTTTGAAATACATTGAACATGCGATTTTTACATATATTTTTCTTTATATGGCAAATGAAAAATGTTATGCACATGATATTGATATGTTTGCCTCGGATTTGGGCATGTATATGTGATTCCCTGATTGGGAAGTTTTGACAGAGGAATGTACTGAGATTGAAAGCTCTGTTTTGAATTATATGTAAAGTTATAAGTTGCCGAATATAATTGAATGGCAAGCATTAACTCATGGCGAGTTGTTTGATAATTATGAATTACATTTGATGGATGTGCACTTTTATACATTTATATATATATATATATATATATATATATATATATATATATATGTATGTATTGATGAATATTGACGGGTTATATGGCTTGAGACGGTATTGTGAAGGAGGTATTAGTGGTAATGTGAGGAGGCAGAAGGGTGATGAACTCACATTCCCTGATTACCTATTGTGATTATGACAGTGGTAATGTGAGGAGGCAGAAGGGTGATGAACTCACATTCCCTGATTACCTATTGTGACTATGACTATGGAAATGTGAGGAGGCAGAAGGGTGATGAACTCACATTCCATGTTTATCTATTGAGTATATTGAAAGTTGTGACATACTTGAGCATTATATAAAAATAATGAATTTTTAATGCATATTAAGTTTGATTTAAGACCATATTGTATTATATGTGGTTACAGATATTCGAATGTGATTTGAACTGAGAAAATTTGAAAATGCGGGTCCCATTTGGATGTATCTCTGAATTTTGATTTTCAATGTGATAAGTTTAAAAATAAAGAGTACATTTATATGTTGACCTGAGAGGGTATAGGAAGTATTGTCTGTTCACTGAATTGTAAAACTCACTACACGTAGTTGATATATTTTCAGATAATGACCCAAAGTTTGGTCCTGCAGCTTCTTGATCGACTAGGTGTCGTAATTTTGTGGTGAGCCTAAATTGTTTCATGGCTCTCAGTATTTACAAATGTAATATAAATGTACTCTAGAGTTGCTCTGAACATCATAGACAGGATCCTTGCTTCTGCTGTACTATGATGTATATGTACTTGATTTGTATATGGTATCTGTATGGAAAAACCTATTTGTATCTGTTTCCTTGATAAAGGATTGGGGTATTGATGTTTTTGGAAAATATATGTTCATAATATACGTGTTTCACATGTCTTAAAATTAGGGACGGTACATCAAGTGTCGCTTCAACTCAAAAGTTTAAACTATTAAATAAATCTTATGAATAATTGTATTGTAATCTCTATCATACTATAGTTGGACTCAACATTATATTTATTCAATGTAGTTAAATTGGTTAATTGAGTAACGTTACTTTTTTTGGTAAGTGAATATTATTACTTTAAATGTATCTTTTGCAACTTCCATTTTAATTGAATTAATCTTATGAATCCATTCAATTTTATCAATAATGAAGATTCAGAAACCTAGTGTCACACCCATCTCGCAGAAGGAGCATACGACACACGTGGTGGATTTAAAAAGAAAAATTGCACCAAAAACATTGTTGAAAAGCCTTTTCATTGAAAACAAAGTCTTCAACCAAGGCAAGTTCAAGAGTTTATTATGTGTGGGGAAGTAGCTAGGCATCTCACAACATCCAAAAAATAAGAAAAACTAAATAATGCAAATGTGCAATTAAAATAGTGTATATAATCTAAATCACTATCAAACACATGCAAGGATAAAAGCATGAGAACTCAAAAGAGAAATGAAAAAGAAAATATTTAAGAGTTTGGGCTTGATCTACAAAACCTAGAGCCTACTTATGGAAGAAAAATTCAAGTTCTAGTAATATGGAAGCTAAACAAACCCATCATTCATTTCCATTCCAAGTATCATGTCATATATCCTAGTGATAAAACTAAGTAAGCTACCTATGAAGGACCTTGACCCAAGGTCACTTTCTATCAAAGCAAAGATAAATCAAGTCAATGAAAGGAAGTGAAGAATTGGGGCAACACTACCTAACTGGTCATATCGCAGTTAAAGTGCTCTTTGGAAAATCAACAGCGATCCTGTGAAGGTTCTATTTCGTTTTCAACATATTAAATTGGAAATTTATTTTGTAGTTCCAGGTAAGAATAACTACCAGAAATAACGTTTACATTTAAGGATGTTTTCACAGAGTAATCGAGGAAATTTTCTTTTAAGTTGTATCATAATTCATTGTTTTTGGGGAACTATAAGAAAGTGGAAGTTTTGTTATGCCACAAGGGCTCAAATTGATGTCACACAAAATATCATGGTGTATATGTAGAGTGGGTCCCTCCTCAAGTGGGGCGCACGTCACTTTAAATTTAAAATAAGGTGCGAAACTAAGGAGAAAAAGAGCAACGTTGTGCGAGGAAGAAAAATATGATTTTCAAACTTTGGTTGGAAGATTAGATAGATAAACTCGATCTGCATGTTCTAATGAAATTTTAGTACGTTGTTCTTGGCATTGAATAGTATATGATGTATGGTCCGATTGATTTTTTGCCCTCTATTGATAGTTTTTGCGATCCCTACATAGTAGGAATATTGTTTATTCTTTGGTTGTATTCTACTATGTTGGTAAAGCATTTTTATTTATTGTGAGCCCCAGTGTGATCAGGAAGACTTTGATCTGTCCCTTTATCTACTTATAGTGGAAAATTTTACTAGAATAAGTCATGTCGTTTTTTCACCTCTTACACTGAAGGGTTTTTCAAAGTTAAAATTCCTTATGTCCCATTGATTTATATTTTTCCACTTTGATGATTGGTTTAGTACCATTATTATCTTTCTGCTACTTGAGATGGTTGCTCTCAAGCTGTATTAGTGTGTTTCTATTGTTTCTACACAGATATTAGGAAGATTTTATTTGTCATCAACCTTCTTCCCGTTTGTCACGATCCCTAATTAAAGAGTACATAGCTGACACAAGTATTAAGGATAATCCATATCCCATAAGTCTCAAACAGACATAAGCATATTTGGAAACAGAAATCAACACCCAAAACATTCAAATATTTTAAACAATAAAATAGGAAAACATATGTCAAAATCCATTTGATATAAAACATATACAAAAATATATGTTGAAGAGTTTCATTCTTCATATAAAACGGATCCAGTCATTAGAAACTATATGCTTATGAACATATACCATAGAAAGCTTCACTCTCCAAACAGAGCAAATCCATATATTAGATTTTGATACATGTTTTACACAATGGAAGTAGGAATCCCACATGTGGTAAATAAAGTATATTTTAGAGTATAATATACATTATAGACAAATAATTAAACTAAGCCCACTAGAACAAGTTGGGCTCACCAAAAGCATACTCACCAACTAGTCTCGGAGAATGAACTTATACATATACTTTATTTGAAAAATATGATAATAAAGTGTAATATCTCGTAATTTTTATTTTTTAAATAATAATGTTTTACTATAAATAAATATATTTTTATTTATTTAAAAATGATTATATTCTGCTAAAAGCAAGTACATTTTTAATTAAAATAATTATTGTTTTACTTGAAATAATTATATTGGCCTTTAATAAATTTTTATTGTATTTTTAGAAATATTCTTTCTTTTATTATATATAAAGATATTTATTTTAAGATTTTTTTTACTAAAATTTTTATCAAGAAAAGTCATGATTTAAGAGTTTAATTAAATGCTCATGAGAATGTAAATTTTTTGAAATTTCTGGGATGTTTTATGGTGAAAAATGGTATTTATATAAATATATATGAAATAAAATGAAAATAAATTTAAATATTTAATTATTAAATAATAATTATTATTATTATATATAAAAAAAAGGGAAGGGGGAGACGAGAAACCATAGAAGAGTCGTAGAACCGATAAATAATGGAGTGAATAGTGATGAATAGTAATTTTCAATTTATCTCTAAATCTGGAGTGCTTATTTACTCACTGAGTTGTCAAACTCACTACACGATATTTTCACATTTTTCAGATGAGAATATAGAGTCTGATCCTGCAGATAGGTAATCAGTTAGGTGACATATTCTGTAAGTGAGTCTACACTGCTTCCAATGCTCACAATCTTTGAATTATAATGTGTTTATATTCTAGAGTGTTCTGAACACTACAAGTAGGATCTCCGTTTCTGCTGTACTTTGATGTTTATAGACTTGATCTGTATGTTGTATATACATTAGAGAAATAACAAAGAATTGAATTATGCATCTTTATGGAGATTATCTGACTGCAGAAAAAATTATTTATTTTACGTAACGTAAATTGGGGGCGTTACATAAAGGAGTGAGTTTTCTAATTTAGTGAGCAAGTAAAACATAATATAACCACTACAAGAAACTAGAGTTTCAGTGGCGACTTTTCTATGACGACTATAGAAAGTCGCCATTGAAAAGCATTTTTTGTCACGGCCCCAAATGATAGAACACATGATCAACACGGCATAAGGGTTTCCCCCTAGCCGCAAGCCTAACGCATAGCACATACAAACATCCAGCACACAATCCAGAGTACATAACAAATATAACTGGCCACATATGCCACATCCAATATAAGGAAATACTGTATATATATATATATATATATCTCATGAATCCAACATTTGTGATTCAACTTAGCCCATGGCCTCATAATACAACATCGTTGTAAAACATAAAACCATTTTCCAAACAACACATCAAAATATGAAAGAAGCGAGGATCCTGCCTGTAAGTTCATGGAGATACTCTAGACATAAACTAAATTAGACAATCATTACAAAAGATCCTTGCCCAAACTGGGGCTCACCAACGCTATATTCAGCCTTCTACGAAGCTGTAGCTGGATCAAAGTCTCTTTGACTATCTGTGGGGAGGAAACAGAAGAGGGGTGAGACCACATCTCAGTGAATGGGTAAATCATACTATAACTGAAACAGGGCAAACTAAGCACGAGTGTTTCACAATGAGTTTAATAATTGAAATCAAAGTGTAAAGATCATAATAGAAACGTTAAGCATTTAATCATAATTTATTGAAAGAAAAACTAAATAGTTCAAATGTATGTTCAGAAAATAAAACAGAATTTAAATCAATAATCGCAAAGCAAATTAATTATGCATGGTAAGTAATAAATGAATTTATTTATGCATTAATAATGATGAATGAGATTGTTTAGAAATATTTAATCTTTAAGAAAAATGTACTAGTTTATTGGAGTTCTTTCCTAACAGATCTATCATCTTCCCCAAGCACATAGCATGATAAGGGTAATCACTGTAGGCGTAGACATAAGTCCACCCTAAATTCCCCCAAGCACATAGCAAGGGTATGGCAATCACTGTAGGCGTAGACATAAGTCCACCCTAAATCCCTGTGTCTTAGGCAGTCATATGCCCGTCACAGTATCCTAGGCCGAAACCTTCGCATGACCATGGTGCATCAGGGCTAGCACTCCCTGTGGCTAGCTAATAGTGATCTAAAAGGGTCCCTCCAATAGAAAACATTTGAAATATGCTATTCAAAAAGTTTAAAGTAAAACATTTCAATAACATTATAATAAAGCGATAATTCTCCATCTAGCTCTTTTCATGCATAAAATTTCGTTCTAAAATATGTTTCATTCATGTATTCCCATGGAGACCTTTATCATCATAAACTTTCTCTTTAAATATATCGTCCATAGACGTCGCATAGATGTTCGCATGCATCAAATTATTTCATGGCTAACTTAGTTCATTTCTATGACTAAGTTCACATTTCTATAAATCTAGCTCAAATGGAGAATTATCAGTCTAGATGTTTGCCCTGCATACCTAGGATTCAACTAGGATTGAAATTTATAATTTCTAACATGGTTGGAACATATTGGTTTTCAAAGCAGTAAAACAATTTAACATACATTCCAACTAGTTAAAATCATACGAGAAAGTTATAAACCGAATTCGTAAAACATGCGCTATAGTATGAAAAACCCACTCACCGTACTAGGAGTCCAACAACGAGAATTTCACCTCGTGGTGGCTCAACAACCTAGAAAACATAGACATAACATGAAAATTAGATAAATCCTAAATGTCACTATTCATGCCGGAAAACACTATTCACTCACCGGAAACTCTATTCACGCCGAAACCTAAAAACCCTATATTCTAGCATAGAAACTAATTTTAAGACTATCTATGGAAAGAATTTCGGTAAAAGCAAAGCCTAAAACGCGATTGGACGGAATTTACCTTGGAGGTTACTATTCATGCGATTTCACGGCAACAATCCGGCGATTTTTTGGCGAAACTGATCGGCGGGGTTTGTAGCTCTCCTTCCCACGAGTCCAACGGTACCTTGCTTGCTTAAATCGGACGTCCGGATGATGAGATATCTTGGAGAGAAGGTAGAGAAAATTTTAGAGAGAGAGAGGGGAAGTCAGATGCAGGGGAAATGAAGGAGAAGGGAGGGGAAGCTGTAGAAAGCAGCCCGAAGCACGGCCTGGCCGTGTCCTAGAGCACGGCCGTGCTTTGGGGCTACAGTGCACCAAGTGTTTGGCCGAATTTGACAAAATGTACAACATGAAAGTTGTAGCCGTTTCTCTTAACTTTCATTAGCCACTTGAATCACCTAATTTGGAGTTCATATGAAGGAGTTATACATAAAATAGTGAGTAAAGGTCCAGACCACACTATGCTTCGGTGTTTGCCTCTTATCACTATAATATTCACGGAATTAGAAAAAGTTCCCAACATCAAAGTTTTAGATATATGTCTTATCGTAAAATATTTATCTAGTTAAACTTTTAGTGGCGACCTTAGGTCGCCACAGAAAGTAGAAAATTCACTTTTTATTCTTTTCCCTCTTTTCACATTTAACAAAACTAAATTTTTAGTTAAAATATATAAAATTTTTGTTATAAGATAAAGAAAATATGTTAAATATTTACTGATAAAATAAATTTAACATTTTTTTAACCTGAGTTAATTTTTTATTAAATACTAAATTAATAAGGTAAAATTTTAAAAATCAAATTAATAATGTATATATCTTTGAAAATTCAAAATAACTATTTAATTTTAAAAAATGATAAAGGAAAAAAATTATTGTTATGAAATAAATTAAAGACAAATTTTAAAAAAAATCCAAATATATTTCCTTGAAACCCATGAGCATATATCTCTTTAAGTATGGAAATTGTATTTAAATAATTCTCACAATTATTGTATGTCTAAATAAAACCATCCAAAAGAGAAGCAGCTTTGAGATTTAAATTAAACAATTTACAAATTCATTATACAATTAATGAAAGGATGATGAAACAATTAATTAAATTTAATGATTTCAAGCTTAAATTATTCTTTGTGATTGTACCTTTTTTTGTTAGGAATTGACTTTGTAATTTTCTTTACATTTGAAGTTTTGAACCATAATATAATTAATTATTTTAAATAATCAAATATAACGAAAGATATCAGAATTGATGTTGGCGACAACATGTGCAAAAACATTATTAAGTTTATTAATGTTATATTTTAATCTTTTTTTTGTTCCTATCACTGGATCGTTTGATCTTTATTGAATTTTGTCTAATTTTATTCTTTTATTGTTAGAAAGTGTAATTGTTATTAATTTTTTCATACTAGATTAACACATGATTTTCCTCAAAATTGGAAGTTGAAATCAATTAAAAACTTATCTACAGTAATATGAAAAATAAACAAAATAATTATACTTCTTTTGCCAATTGAAATTAAACTGTTGGTAGAAATTAATAGTGCAAATTCATTTTTTTACTAGAAAAATAAATTAAACCCCTAACAGAATGAAAGGAGGATATTAGAACTTACTAGATAATTTTAATAAATAAATATATAATAAAGAAGTGACTTTACAATCATCTATAATCAAGGTTTATGCATTTTACAAAATTGAAGAAGTACTTTAGTTGAAAAAAAATAAACTATTAAGAAAATTTAGAAAAATAATTGTTCTACTTATTTAAATATAACTAATTATGCTTAAATTTATAATAAGTTCATAAAGATATTTCATATCGTGATTTTCTTAAAATTAAACAAAAAATAAATAGGAATAAAAAAATTACCACAAAAATAAAATGTTTAATTGATTTCAAATAATATTTTTTAAAAATTTAATATAATATTAATAATATAAATATATAAAATTATATTAAAATTAATTCGAATTAGTGTCTTAACTGAATATATAAAATTTCAACAGCATTTAATAATAATATTTCTTTTGCGTCTATTTTTTTATCTTCTTAATTCTTTCGAAATATCTATCTTTAAGTCTTTTTCTGTCTCTATGTGACTATTACTATATCTCTATTTTCAAATATTTCTCTTAAGTACCTTATTTTCTTTTTGTCTCACAATTTTTTTTTAATTTCTTCTTTAAAATAAATACAATAAAAGAAAGTAATATCATGAGCATGAAAGGAGAGAGTAAGAAATTAACAAAAATATTTTGACTTGTAAGAGAAAATCTGAGTGATGAATAAGACATACTTGAACAACTTAGTGTTGAATGTAATGTAATGCTACTTTCATTTATTTTCAAATTATCAATTTTTTTATTTTTCAAATTAATTTTGTTCTTTTTTATCGAAATAATTCAAAATAAAAGTATTTCTATAGAAATATCTTATAATATAATAATTTTAATTGAAATGGTATATAATAAATACTCTATTTCGTTTCGATAACTCTGTTTTGTTTCGGTGACTTCAAAAATAAAAAGCTTTTGATCGTTTTAATGGAAAAGAAAATAAATTTAATTTCTATCTAATCTAAAGTGGTTCACTCCTATTTTATTATGTTAATTATCACTACACTTAAAATTTATTTTAGATATATTTAGTTTTTTTTATATATTTCTTCATCAACTGTTGTATTTTACAATAGATATATAATTTTATTTTTTACAGCACAAAAATTTAAACCCACATTCACTACTAGAAAAAGTGAATTTAGAGACGGAAATAGAGACGAATTTTTCAACTTAGAAACGGAAATTAGGTTTTTGGGATTAGAGACGGAATTTGGAGACAAAAAAATTATGTCTCTAATATTTCCATCTCTAATTTTGTCTTTATGTTGGAAATAGTATTGATAAAGACAGAATTAGAGAAAGAATTTTTTCGTCTCTAATTTTTCCGTCTCTATTCTTAGAAAAAATATTTAATTTAGTATTAGAGACGAAAAAATTAGAGATGAAAAAATTCTGTCTCTAATTCCGTCTCTAATTTTAAAATAGCTTTGTTAGAGACGGAATTAGAGACGAAATTTTTCTTCTCTAATTCTGTCTCTACCTTTCGTAATAATATTTAATATATTATTAGAGATGGAGTTAGAGACAAAATTCATCTTTAATTATTCCGTCTATAACAATATTATTTTAAAAATAGAGAAGAAATTAAAGATAGAAAAATTAGAGAGAAAATTTTGTCTCTAATTTTCAAAAATAGTATTTTCTATTTCTAATTATATCTCTACTTTTTGAAATAATAATTAAATTATTATCATAGAGGAAAAAATTCCATCCCTAATTTTTTCATAACTAATTTTGTCTATATTCTTTAAAACGTAAATTAAATCGCCATTAGAGAAATAATTTGGAGCCTATTTGATTTGCAAAAATAACTTGATGGAATAAGAATTTACATTATATTGATTTATTATGTTTGGTTAGTGGGTTTAACTCTAACTTTGATTTCCACGAAATACAGATTTCTCCTATATACTTTACCTCAAAAAACTAATAATAAAAAAGTGGAATGTAATAAAAAATAAAATGACTAAAATATCTGTCATCGTCTGTCCTTCATATATCCATTTATTGTGGTATTTGTATTTTATTGATAATTGATAAATTATTTTGTAATTAAAGAAACATATATTTTAAGATTTTAGTTATTAATTAGTTTTTAAATTGTAATAACTATAAAATTTAACGAAATTCCAATTAAAGAAAATTTAGAATAAAAGAGAGAATTTTGAAAATGGAGATAAGAATTGGTGAAACTAAGGTTATTTATTACATGGATTAAAGAATTACAAAAGGAATATGAGAATTTACATTTTTTGGTCAAAATGTAATTTCTTAAAAGTTTCGGGGTTAAAATGTAAATAAAGAAAATTTGCAAGGACCTCCCTCTAAAAGTGAATTTTGCAGAAAGGTCCCCCGGGATATTTTAAGGGCCTTAGCCACTCAAGAAGTTGATCATTTCCAGATTTTTCCATCTCTCTTTAGAAATTTTCTTCCCGAAATCCTCTAACTTCTCTCTAAGATTTCTCCGCAACCGGATCTCAGATTTCGACACCACCACCGCCAACGGACTTAGGACGAAGAGTTCTACAAATCTATCTAATTGGTTTATAGAGAATTGGCTTAAGATTGTTCGAAAAATTGAAGAAAAACTTTCCTAAAAAAGTAATATCTGAAACTTCTATCTGTGGGTCTCAAACGCAAAAACTAACACCGTAAATCGATCCAGAAGGTACCGAAACCTTTGGATCTCAAATTTTAGGTCCAAAATCCCTTGCACACGCCACCACGTGCCGAATCTTCCTTGGAGAGTTAAGCCCACGTGCAGCCTTCCTTGGTGGCGTGTGTAGCGCGTGTACCCGGATTCTGTTGCATTGACTTGCGTTGACCAAGCTCTCGAAAGTCAAATTTCGCAAATTTGGAATCGTTTTTAATGTTTTTGGACGTTCCGGACTCGATTTTGAGGTTTAGTTTGCTAAATTGGGTCTAGAAACGTAGATTTTGGGGTTGTCCAACTTGGTACCTTAATTTTGTGAGTAGATAATTCTTTCTATGGCTTGTTTTTATTCTTCTTGAACTTTACATTGATAAATGAGTATGATTACAAGTTATTTATACTTGTATATGTTCTTGAAATGATTTAGAATATCTGAAATGGTTGCAACATGATATCTAGTTCAAGAAGAGTGTGACTTTTGAAATGAATTTTAAAATACATTTAACATGTGATTTTTACATGTATTTTTCATGATATGGCAAAAGAAATATGTTATACATATGATATTGATTTATATAGTGAAATGTTTGCCTCGGATATAGGCATGTATATGTTATTCCCCTGATTGGGTAGTTTTGAGAGAGGAATATATTGCAAATGAAAATGCTATATTAAATAGTACCTCTGTTTTGATTAATATGTAATATATGAGAATATGGATTTTATGGAGGAATCTTATTGGAAACACTGTCTGCTAACGGCAGGTAATGTTAGCCCTGGTGCACATCTTGATTGCCTCAGCTAGCAGGGGGTGGTACTAACCTCGTGTGAGGGCCAACACACGGGAAATGATATGTGATGGAGAGCGGAATACCTCCTATATGGGCGAGATGCCAGTAATATGAGTTATGATTTGCCTTCCCTTGCTGTGTGCTTGGGAAAACCCATATAGAGTCCCTTCGCGTGTCCTCTTGAATGGTAGTAGGGCAAATCTCAGCGAAATGCTGAGTTTAGGCAAATCATATACCACCAAAGTACGAAAGGGGTTAAACTCTGATATGGTGGTTTTTATATGGGATCCTCCAAATATTTTTATAAGATTTATGTTGATGCATAATATGATTTTAATACCGTTCTTACAACATTTTTTTATGAATTTAATATGCATATGAATTTGAACAGAGTTTATTTGAAATAGGGGTCCTATATGAATGTACCTCTAAATTTTGAACCTCAATGTGACAATTTTTAAAATAAAGAATACATTCATATGTTGACCTAAGAGGTCATATGAGGTGTTATCTGCTCACTGAGTTGTAAAACACACTACACATAGTTTATATGTTTTTCAGATAAAGACCCAGAGTTTGGTCCTGCGGCTTCTTGAATGACTAGGTGTCGTACTTCAGTGGCGAGCCTAAATTGTTTATAGGCTCTCAATGTGTAAAATTGTAATAAATTTGTACTCTAGAGTTGCTCTGAACGCCACAGGCAGGATCTTTGCTTCTGTTGTAAAATTGATAAATGTAGACTTGGCATGTATAATTAGTTATATGAAAAATTTGCAAACGTATGTTATTCTCTCGATATGTCATAATATGAGGTTGACTGCAACTAAATAAAGATAAAGTTATCGGATAGTAATTGTCACGGCCCCAAATGATGAAACACATGACCGGCACGGCATAAGGGTTTCCCCCTAACCGTAAGCCTAACACATAGCATGCACAACCATTCAGCACACAATCCAGTACATAATAAATATAACTGGCCACATACGCCACATCCAATATCAGAAAATACTGTATATATATATATATATATATATATATATATATATATATATATATATATTTCATGAATCCAACATCCTTGATTCAACTTGGCCCATGGCCTCATAGTACAAACATTATTGTAAAACTTAAAATCATTTTTCAAACAACATAAGAAGCGAGGATCATGCCTGTATGTTCATGGAGATACACTAGACATACACTTAAACTATACAACCAATACAACGGAGTGCCCAAACTGGGGCTCACCAATACTATATTTAGCCTCCTATGGAGCTGTAGCTGGATCAGTGTTTCTTTGACTATCTGTGGGGAGAAAACAGAAGAGGGATGAGATTACCACATCTCAGTGAATGGATAAATCATACTATAACAGAAACAGGACAAACTAAGCACGAGTGTTTCGCAATGAATTAAATAATTGAAATCAAGGTATAGAAAATATTAAACATCTAATCATAATTTATTGAAAGAATGCTAAACAGTTCACATGATAAAACAGAATTAAATCAATAACTGTAAGCAAATCAATTATGCATGGTAAATAATAAATGAAGATGTTTATGCAATAACAATGATGAATGTGGTATTTTAGAAATATTTAATCTTTAAGAAAAATGCACTAGTTTATTGGAGGTCTTTCCTAACAGATCTATCATCTATCCCAAGCACATAGCAAGGGTAAGGTAATCACTATAGGCGTAGACATAAGTCCACCCTAAATTTCCCCAAGCACATAGCAATGGGTATGGCAATCACTGTAGGCATAGACATAAGTCCACCCTAAATTTTGTGTCTTAGGCTGTCATATGCCCGTCACAATATCCTAGGCCGAAGCCTTAACATGATCATGGTGCACCAGGGCTAACACTACCTGCGGCTAGCTAACAGTGATCTAAAAGGGTCCCTCCAATAGAAAACATGTGAAATATGCTATTCAAAGAGTTTAAAGTAAAACATTTCAATAACTTTACAATAAAGCTATAATTCTCCATCTAGCTCTTTTCATGCATAAAATTCCGTTCTAAAATATATCTCATCCATGAATTCCCATAGAAACCTTTATAATCATAAACTTTCCCTTTTAAATATAGATCGTCCGTAGACGTCACATAGATGCTCATCATGCATCAAATCATTTCATGGCTAACTTAGTTCATTTCTATGACTAAGTTCGCATTTCTATAAATCTAGCTCAAATGGAGAATTATCAGTCTAGATGTTTGCCCTGCATACCTAGGGTTCAACTAGGATTTAAATTTATAATTTCTAACATGGTTGGAACATATTGGTTTTCAAAGCAGTAAAACAATTTAGCATACATTCCAACTAGTTAAAATCATACGAGAGAGAGAGTTATAAACCGAATTCATAAAACATGCGCTATAGTATGAAAAACCCACTCACCGTACTAGAAGTACAACAACGAGAATTTCACCTCGTGGTGGCTTAACAACCTAGAAAACATAGACATAATATGAAAATTAGATAAATTCTAAACGTCACTATTCATGCTGGAAAACACTATTCACTCGCCGGAAAATACTATTCATGCCGAAACCTAAAAACCCTATATTTGAGCATAGAAACTAATTCTAAGACTATCTACGGGAAGAATTTCGGTAAAAACGAAGCCTAAAACGCAATTGGACGGAGTTTTACCTTTGGAGGTACTATTCACGCGATTTTCTGGCGACCTTCTGGCGACTTTCCGGTGAAATTGATCGATGGGTTTTGAAGTACTCGTTGCCACGAGTCCAACGGTCCAGACGGTTCGTCAATCAGATGTCCGTAGCTCAAGATACGAGGGTTTGAAAATTGAAGGAGAAATGGGAAATGGGGGATGCGTTTTTTCTGCTCTCTGCTTCTGGTTCTCTAGTATCCCGTATGCATATATGCAGAAGCTACAGTAAAATTTTTTTTTTTTTTAAATAATAATTATTAAATAATTAATAATAAGATTTTCTTTTATAAAATTCATATAAATTCCGTTTTTCATCATAAAATATCCTAAAAATTTCTAAAAATTTCCTTTCTCATAAATCTTTAGTTAAACTCTCACATCATAATTTTTCTTGATAAAAATAGTAATAAAACAAATTTCTAAACAAATATCTTTATTTATATTAAAAGAAAGAGTATTTCTAAAAATACCATAAAAATTCAATAGAAGCCGGTATAATTATTTTAAGCAACACAATACTTCTTTTACTTAAAAATCCACTTACTTTTAACAAATCATAATTATTTCTACATAATAAAAATATATTTGCTTATAGCGCGCCAAAACATAATTTCTCCTATTTCTTTAATCTATGTAATAAATATACATATTTTCTACGGTTCTTATCTCTATTGTCAAAATTCTCTCTTTTATTTTAAATTTGCTTTTCGTTAAATTTTACGGTTATTACAGTAATGTTATTCGCGTTCTTAAAATTAAGGGCGTGACAACTTGGTATCAGAGCATTAGGTTTTCCTGTGGCTATCAGAGTAAAGGATTCTTTAGTATGACCTTTAATATCGATATGAGCTAGACATATTTATACTTCAGGTGCTGCTGAGGGATTCTATAGGATGTTCACTTCCTTCCTATTCCAAGTGTGCTTAAATTCCTAGTGTAAGGTTTGAATACATATGATAGTATCTTAAAGAGGTGTTTTATTCTGTATAGTAAATGATGCTGCCAAGAACTAGAGTGGTCACTAGAGAAGAAGCTATAGATCGTGCACCTTCTACTGAAGAGTCTGCACAATCTAAAATTTCAGTGCAAAAAGATCACGGTAGAGGCCGACCTAGAGGAAGAGGTAGAGGTAGAGGGCGTGCATGGGGTCTGAGAACCCCAAGACATGATAAATAGACCCATGTATCTGATAGAGTTCCTGAGGAAAGAGTAGAACCCTCTCAGGAGCCACATGATAGAACCATTGAGATGATTGCTGGTATACATAGGAGTTTAGAGACATTGGCTGGGTTTATAGTGGAACAGGGTAGAAGAGAACGCCATCCACCAAAAAATGCTCCTGAAGTGCAAGAACTGAGAAGAACCACTGAGTAAGAGGATAAGTTTACAGGGATTGAGGTGTCATTACCGCAATTCCTTAAGTTGAAACCTTCGACTTTTTCTGGGTCAGATGTTCAGGAAGACCCAAAAATATTTCTCGATGCTGTGGAACGAGTTTTCAGAGCCTTGGGGTGCTCTAGTAGAAGATCTGTTGAACTGGTGTCTTTTCAACTATCTGATGTGGCTTAAGTATGGTTTGAGACACATGTACAAGGACGGACAGTTACTTTACCACCAATGGAGTGGGAAGAGTTTAAGGAAGTATTTATGAACTGCTTTCTGCCAATGAGTGAAAGAGACAAGAGGGCCAGAGAATTTGAAGAATTAAGACAGACACCGAACATGACAGTTTCTGAATATGACATCCATTTTACCCGGTTGTCCAGATATGCACCATATCTGGTCCTTACTAAAAAAGATAGAATTAAGAGATTTGTCTCAGAATTTATACACCCGTTGTTTAAATTGGTGGGCTCTCAGATGAATCATTTTGCAACTTATTCAGCAGCTGTGAATTGTGCTAGAATGATGGAAACACGAGAGCAAGCAGATATTGAAGGTTTAAAAAGAAGAAAAAGAGAGCGAGATACTAATGTTCAAACAAGTTCTAATCCTAATGTCAGAGGATCAAGATTTCAAAATTCACAGCGCTTCACTCAAACAGGAACTGGTAGTTTTAATCAGACATCATTGAATATCATCAAGCAAAGAATGAATCAAAAAGATATGAGACCTGTTAGCCAAAAAGATTCAAGATCAATTCCACCATGTCTTATTTATGGCAGGCCTCATACTGGACAGTGTCGTAGAGAAACTAGTGCATGTTATAAGTGTGGACAAATGGGTCATTTGATGAGGAATTGCCCATAGCTACGAAGTTTTAGTCAAGCATCGGTACAACCAGCTTCACCTCCTGCATCTGTGCCAACACGACTAAATAGAGCAGCTTCAGTTCAAGCAAGTAGTGGTGGTACTGGTAGAGGATCAGGAAGTCAAGGTCGAGAACCAGCTCGAGTTTTTGCTTTGATACGATAGGACAGTCATGACAGGTACATTAGTCGTATGTTCCCATAGAGCATATGTCATGTTTGATCATAGTTCTACTCATTCTTATATATCACCATGCTTTGCTAAGAAATTGGATAGAGATCCTGCTAGTTTACATTGTTCTTTTATGGTTGCTATTCTAATAGGAGAATTACTATTAGTAAATGATGTATATAAATCATGTGAGATTTAGATAGAAGGCAATCAGACTCTTGTAGATTTGATAGTTCTAGATATGGTAGACTTTGATGTGATTCTAGGCATGGATTGGTTGTCATCATGTCATGCCATTCTAAACTGTCACCATAAGATGATTAAGTTTAATGTCCCTAGAGAATCTTCTTTTATTATACAAAGAGATTGTAATAAGGAGTTTAGTAATTTGATTTCAGCTTTAACAGCTCATAAGCTGTTACGAAAAGGATGACAGGGGTATTTAGCAATAGTCAAAGATGTTGATATGAAGTATACCAGTGTAGAGTAGGTTCCAGTGGTTAGAGAATTCCCTCATGTGTTTCCTGCGGAATTGCCAGGATTACCACCCGACCGAAAGATTGAGTTTGGTATTGATCTCCTCCCTAAAACACAACCAATATCCATACCTCCTTATAGGATGGCACCTGCAGAACTTAAGGAATTAAAGGAGCAACTGCAAGATTTACTAGATAAAGGTTTTATTCGACCTAGTACATCTCCCTGAGGTGCTCCTATTCTCTTTGTGAAGAAATAGGATAGATCCCTACGCCTATGTATTGACTATAGACAGTTGAACAAAGTGACTATACGAAACAAATATCTTTTACCCAAAATAGATTATTTGTTTGATCAGTTACAAGGTGCCCAATGTTTTTCAAAAATTGATCTAAGAGCTAGGTATCATCAATTGAGGATAAAGAAGGAGGATATTCTTAAAACTGCTTTTAAAACTCGATATGGGCATTATGAGTTCTTAGTAATGCCATTCAGTCTAACAAATGCTCCAGCCACATTTATGGATTTGATGAATAGAGTATTTAAACCTTTTCTGGATCAATTCGTCATTGTATTTATAGATGATATATTGGTATATTCAAGAAGTTCAGAAGAGCAAGAGCGGCATTTAAGAATAGCATTGCAAACCCTGAGGGAACACCAGCTGTATGCTAAGATTTCAAAATGTGAATTTTGACTTAGTAGTGTTACCTTCCTAGGGCATATGGTTACTAAGGATGGTATTCAAGTTGATCCTAAAAAGATAAAAGCGGTGCAGAAATAGCCACGCCCTACAACAGTTACAGAGATTCGTAATTTCCTTGGTTTAGCAGGCTATTACCGTAGATTTGTTAAAAAAAATTCAAAGCTAGCTGCTCCTTTGACAAGGTTGACAAGAAAGGGCATAAAGTTTGACTGGTCAAATGAATGTGAAAGAAGTTTCTAGAAACTCAAAGAATGTCTGACTACGGCGCCAGTATTGGTTATTCCTTTAGGTACTGGAGAATATACGGTATACTGTGATGCATCAAGAATTGGATTAGGATGTGTGTTGATGAAAAATGGTCGAGTCATTGCATATGCATCTAGACAACTTAAACCACATGAGCAAAACTATTCAACTCATGATTTGGAAATGGCAGCAGTAGTTTTTACTCTTAAATTTTAGAGGCATTATTTGTATGGTGAGACATGCGAAATTTATACAGATCATAAAAGTCTCAAGTATATTTTTCAACAAAAAAATCTTAACTTGAGACAAAGACGATGGATGAAATTACTTAAAGATTATGATTGCACAATATTGTACTATTCAGGTAAGGCCAATATTGTGGCTGATGCATTAAGTAGGAAGTCTATGAGTAGTTTGGCTCATATCACAATGGTAAGAAAACCGTTGATTAAAGAGATGCATAAGTTAGAAAGTGATAGGGTAGTAATGGAAGTAAAAGAGCCTGGAGTATTATTAGCTCATTTGCAGTTTCAATCATCTTTGATTGAGCAGGTGAAAAAGGCACAAAAAGAGGATACCTATTTGTACAAGAAAATTGAAGAGGTGAAGAATGGTGGTGAAGATGAATTTACTGTAGACTCTGAAGGAATTTTGAGATTTGACAAGCGAATATGTGTACCTGATAAAGAAGAATTTAAGAAAGAAATTTTAGAGGAAACTCATAGATCCATATATACGATTCATCTTGGAATAACTAAAATGTATAAGGATCTAAAAGACATTTATTGGTGGGAAGGTATGAAGAAAGACATAGTGGATTACGTGTCTCGATGTTTAACTTGTCAGCAGGTGAAAGCAGAACATCAAAGGCCTTCAAGATTACATCAGCAGATAGAGATACCTGAATGGAAATGGGAACGAATAACTATGGATTTTGTTACGGGGTTACTGAGAACACCAAAAGGGTTTGATTCAATATGGGTGATCATTGATAGGTTGACTAAGTTAGCACATTTTCTATCAGTGAAAACCACATACAATGTAGCTCAGTATGCAAGATTATATTTGAATGAAATAGTGAGGCTTCATGGCGTGCCAATATCAATTATTTCTGATCGAAGACCGCAATTCACAGCTTGTTTTTGGAGAGTTTTCCAAGAAGCTTTAGGCACAAAGTTGAATCTCAGTACTGCATTTCATTCTCAAACAGATGAGCAATCTGAGTGAACCAGTCAAATATTGGAAGACATGTTTCAGGCTTGTGTTTTAGATTTTCAGGGTAGTTGGGAAAGATTTCTACCTTTAGCTGAATTTGCTTATAACAATAGCTATCAAGCCAGTATATAAATGGCTCCTTTTGATGCATTATATGGCAGGCGTTGCCGTTCCCCGATTGGATGGTTTGAGATGGGAGAAGCAAAGGTTTTAGGGCTTGATATGGCACAGGATGCACTGGTCAAGGTAAAATTAATTAAGGAAAGGTTATTAGCAGCTCAGAGTAGACAGAAGGCCTATGTTGATAATAGACGTCACCCATTGGAATTTGCCGTAGGTGAGCATTTTTTTCTGAAAATATCTCCTATGAAGGGAGTAGCGAGATTTGGGAAGAAAAGGAAATTAAGTCCACAGTATATAGGACCATTTGACATTCTTCATAGGATCGGTCCAGTAGCTTATCGTTTGGCTTTACCTCCTGAATTGGATAATGTCCATCCAGTTTTTCATGTGTCTATGCTATGAAAATATTTACTGAATCCTACACATGTTATATAGTGTCCACAGATTCAGTTACAAGAAGATTTAACCTATGAGGAACAACCAGTAGCAACAGTGGACAGACAAGTAAAGAAGTTGCGGTCAAAGGAAATACCTACAGTGAAAGTGATATGAAAAAATCACTCTTCTGAGGAAGCTACTTAGGAAAGAGAAGAGGATATACGCACCAGATATCTGCATTTGTTTGAACAATGAGGTTAGTCTTTATCTGCAATTATGGTGATGAAATTCTGGGATCAAATTTCTTTAAGGGGGAAGAATGTAATAACCGTAAAATTTAACGAAATTTCAATTAAAGAAAACTTGGAATAAAAGAAAGAATTTTGAAAATGGAAATAAGAATTGGTGAAACTAAGGTTATTTATTACATGGATTAAAGAATTACAAAAGGAATATGAGAATTTACATTTTTGGGTCAAAATGTAATTTCTTAAAAGTTTCGGGGATAAAATGTAAATAAAGAAAATATGCAAGGACCTCCCTCTAAAAGTGAATTTTTACAGAAAGCTCACTTGGGATATTATAAGGGCCTTAGCCACTCAAGAGGCTGATCATTTCCAGATTTTTCTATCTCTCCAAAAAAAATTTCTCCCGAAACCCTCTAACTTCTCTCTAAGATTTCTCCGCAACCGGACCTTGGATTTCGACACCACCACCGCCAACGGACTCAAGACAAAGAGTTCTACAAATCTATCCAATTGGTTTATGGAGAATTGGCCGGAGATTGACCGAAAAATTGAAGGAAAAATCTCCTAAAAAAGTAATATCTGAAACTCCTATCTGTGGGTCTCAAACGTAAAAACTAACACCGTAGATCGATCCAGAAACCTTTGGATCTCACATTTCAGGTCTAGAATCCCTTGCACACGCCCCCACACACCGAATCTTCCCCGGAGAGTGAACCCCACGTGCAGCCTTCCCTGGTGGCTCGTGTAGTGCACGTACCTGGACCCTGTCATTGACTTGCGTTGACCGAGCTCCCGAAGGTCAAATTTTGCAAATCCGGAGTCGTTTTTAAGGTTGTTAGACATTCTGGACTCGATTTTGAGATTTATTTTGCTAAATTCAAACCAAAAACATGGATTTTGGGGTTGTCCAACTTGGTACCTTAATTTTGTGAGTAGATAATTCTTTCTATGGCTTGTTTTTACTCTTCTTGAACTTTACATTGATAAATGAGTATGATTACAAGTTATTTATAATTTTATATGTTATTGAAATGGTTTAAAATATCTGAGATGGTTACAATATTATATCTAGTTCAAGAAGAGTGACTTTTGAAATGAATTTTGAAATACATTGAACATGTGATTTTTACATGTATTTTTCATGATATGGCAAAAGAAATATGTTATGCATATGATATTGATTTATACAGTGAAATATTTGCTTCGGATATAGGCATGTATATGTGATTCCCCTGATTGGGAAGTTTTGAGAGAGGAATATATTGCAAATGAAAATGCTGCACTAAAGAGTACCTCTATTTTGATTAATATGTAATATATGAGAATATGGATTTTATGGAGGAATCTTATTGGAAACATTGTTTGCTAACGGCAGGTAATGTTAGCCCTGGTGCGCATCTTGATTGCCTCAGCTAGCAGGGGGTGGTGCTAACCTCGTGTGAGGGCCAACACACGGGAGATGATATGTGATGGAGAGCGAAATGCCTCCTATATGGGTGAGACGCCAGTTATATGAGTTATGATTTGCCTTCCCTTGCTGTGTGCTTGGAAAAACCCATATAGAGTCCCTTCGCGTGTCCTCTTGAATGGTAGTAGGGCAAACCTCAGCGGAATGCTGAGTTTAGGCAAATCCTATACCACCAAAGTACGGAAGGGGTTAAACTCTGATATGGTGGTTTTGATATGAGATCCTCTAAATGTTTTCATAAGATTTTTGTTGATGCATAATATGATTTTAATACCGTTCTTACAACATTTTTTTTATGAATTTAATATGCATATAAATTTGAACAGAGTTTATTTAAAATGGGGGTCCTATATGAATGTACCTCCGAATTTTGAAGAACCTCAATGTGATAATTTTTAAAATAAAGAATACATTCATATGTTGACTTAAGAGGTCATATGAGGTGTTATCTGCTCACTGAGTTGTAAAACTCACTACACGTGGTTTATATGTTTTTCAGATAAAGACACAGAGTTTGGTCCTGTGGATTCTTGAACAACTAGGTGTCGTACTTTAGTGGTGAGCCTAAATTGTTTCTAGGCTCTCAATGTGTAAAATTGTAATAAATTTGTACTCTAGAGTTGCTCTAAACGCCGCAGGCAGGATCTTTGCTTCTGTTGTAAAATTGATAAATGTAGACTTGGCATGTATAATTAGTTATATGAAAAATTTGCAAACGTATATTATTCTCCTGATATGTCATAATATGAGGTTGATTGCAAATAAATAAGGATAAAGTTATTGGATAGTAATATTATTCGCGTTCTTAAAATTAAGGGCATGACATAAATGTTGTCACCATGACTATATTTTGTGAGTTCTAATTCCCAATTTAGTTCATCATTTTCTTTAATTAGTAAAATGGGTCATTGAGTTTATGGAACAGACTGAGCACAAGGTCTAGAAGAAGAAAGGAGTCACAAAACGTTCTATTCAATAAAAATGAGCTTAACTTTTAGCTCAAGTGAAATTACAAGGTCTTTTGCCTATCATTTCGAAGTTTATTCAAAGTCTAATAATGTGGCAAATTGTTTTCTATTTTGAGCTTAAAAACGTTTATTTTGAGGTTCTATCAGTCATGAAAAACTTAAAAATGTGAGATTCAAGCTATTTTTCTATTCTTGTCTTATTTTTAGATATTTCTTTCTTATTTTTGCATTTAATGTCGATTAATATTCTATCTCGAATTATTTCTACTTAAACTTATATTACTAAAACATTAAATTAGTAATATTTCAAAGCTAATATACAATTTTTAAATTTTTTGTATTTATTTTCAATTTAACACTTTTTACAATTGGTGATTAAATATATTTATTAATATTATGGATAATAGTTTTATAGTTTTAAAATATAAGAAAAATATTATGATGAATAAAGACATGTCTTCCTAAGAAATATAGATGTATCTTAATTTTAAATATGATATAATTTTAGTGTTAATAATTATATAGTATAAAGTGTGTTTATATATATATATATATATATATATATATATATATTAAAAATTTTAATACCACAAGGAGGTAAATAAAGTTATTGATGAAATACAAGTCTATTTTAAATCATAGTTTTTATATTTTATCTCATAAAATACTTTTCAAAAATAAAAATATCATTTTTCCCCTAATTACCCAAAAGAAAAAGACCGTTTTGCCCATGAAAAATTCCCTCCATTTTCTTTCTTTTCTAGCCGCGCCCTTATGTTAGGACTCCAGCATCCTTTCTCCTTCGTCCTAAGTGAGTCTCTTCCATGGTGGGTCGTTTCTTCAACAACCCAGCCCCAGCAAGCATAAGTCGTGTATCCTTAGTGTATAATAGCTAGATTAAGGTGGTAAGGCAGTATAAATTGGGAGAAAACAACAGCAACAGAGGCCCTTGCAGCAGAAATTTGAAACACTGTTCACCAGGTATAATCCCAAAAGTATTTCGCATTTTTGGTGTTTTTAGGAGTTTCTGACCATAGATTCTTGTCTAAGAGGTTGAATAACATATCTAGGAGGAATTTTATGGTCATACAACATGATTTTTATGGTAAAATCTAAGAAACTTGCTTGAATGAACAGTAACGCGAATGAGTGAAATCAGTGAATCTTGCACAATGTCCCGATTCAACCAACTCGAATGTATCTTTCATCGAAATCTACTACTAATCGCTAATGATTCATTGTGCAGGGTCATGCATATGCTTTTCAAGGAGTCACTTTATTAGATATGCTAGCTTTGTTGCATGATTGTTTTCCCTTCCCCCACCCCCTCTAATTTTTCTAGTTGTTTCATTTCTTGTATTTATTCTTAGAGTATAGCTCATCCTCTCTCCTGTGCTTCTTCCTTAATAAAGTTTCTTTTTTCTATTAAAAATATTTAAAGGTCGTATTTTGTTTCTTGGGTTGCTGTGGGAAAGCATAGTTTTTAGTTCTTAATTTTGGTTTTCTGCTCATGGATTAGTTAAGGAGGTTCCTTTCTTATATTTGTAGAGATTGGGTTGCATTGCTGCATTTCTTTTTTGTGTGATTTTTAGTTTTTTTCTGTACTCTACATGTTTGTGGTTTCTATTGGAGGAGTACTTTCCTCCTCTTTTGTATTTTTCTTCTTCCTTGATGTGAGGTTCACTGGTAAAATACCACGTTCTGTTACAGTTGCTCTTGAAGAAGGTTAGTTCCTTTATCTCCAAAAAAAACAAAAAGAAAACATTTTGTGTTTTATTTTTGTATTCCTTCCTATTGTTTATTATTAAATTTTTTAAGAGTTATATACTCATACAATCATATATTTTTGTAGATTTTCAGCAATGGCGCCTTGTTTGTCTTGCAATGGGATTTGTACTAATGTTGTTGGCTCCCATTATTAACAGCTGGGTTCCATTTTATTATAGTAGTTCAATGGCTATAGGAGTCTTTCTTGTTATCATAATCCTTCTTTTTTAGGTGTCTAATTTAATTTTGTGCTACATGATTTTCATTTTGTTTGATTGCTTTTAGGATTTCTTCTTTTTTATATATATATTTGCTTACTAATTGTTTCTAATTATGATGTAGGGCATGAAACTGTTGCCAACTAGAAGAAAAAATATCTTTTACCTTACCATATATGGCTCAGTGGTGTGTTTACCTTAATCTTGGACTTTGTTAGTCACAAGTAGCTCTTCATGTTTCATACAAAATAAACACTTGATGTTATTTCTTGTACTACTTTAGGTCGGATCTGGGTCATTCCTTTTGCACCACTTTTCTATGTTCATAAATTCAATTCTTCAGAGTTTTGGGTTGAGTGAAGAGATGCACAATCCTGTAAGTTTCTTGGATAAGTTTTGAGTATCTGTATTTTGATCTTTTGTTCTAGATTCAAGCGGAATGATTAAGTTCTATATGCATATTCAGATCCTTAATCATTTTTCCCAGATTTTTCTTCAGACCCATATTCTTTTGTGTGTAGTTGCTTGCTTCAGTAGTGATGATAATTGAAATTCTTAATACATAAATTCTTTATGATTAGGATGAGTTAGCATTTGTGACACATTTGAATCTATATTTCTTTCAAATCCCTTCTCCATTTGTTTATTTGTTGTAGGCTTGTAGTAGGCAGTTATTCACTCATAAATATCTCCCTTACTTTGTAATTGTTATTTTTAAATATCATGAGGCAGCTTGTTTGGTTCCTTGGCCTTTTTTTTAAATGTGGAATAACTTTTGGGAGTTGTTATTTTCTTTGTTTGGGTTAGCAAAAATAATAGTGTGATTAACCCAAAATAAATGTTAAAAGCTAGAAATGGTTTCCTCTTTTTAAATATGGAAATTCAATATTCTGAAACAAGCTTATCCTCTTTTCTATCTATAATTAGATACTTATCGCCCTAATACTTATCCCAACCGTCATTCACCTGCGGTTAATTAGTGCCTGTTTATACTGTAGCTATTTCCTAATTTAACGCAAAGAAGAATGGGAACCCTTACTTGATATGGGAATGGGGATTTGAACCTTTCATCTCTGACCTTGGCTTGTGGTGTATTCCATTTGTGCTGCGTAACTCTTGATGTTTGCGAGCCATCTTTGCTTGGCTACTAGCTATTATCTATTTTTTTATCCTATGGGGATTTGGCTTGACCAATGTTAGTTCATTTTTCTATTTTGAAGCCAATTTATGCACATCTTTTTTTAGACAAAAATTTTATGCACATATTGAGCTTTGGAAATTCAGACTACTGACTTAAAAAATTTCTTTGGTTTCTCATTCCCGCCCTCTTCAATGATGCTACTCCCATAACATCTATGCTCTTTCATTATTTCTTGTTCTTATTGGTTTACAGGTTGCTATTTTTGTATTAATGGGGATTATCTTGGCGGGAGCTGCATTAGGCTACTAGATTGTTAGGAGATTTGTAATTTCAGAAGATGGCGGTGTGGATGCTAGTGTTGCACAGTTTGTGAAATGGGCAATGCACATCATTGGAGCTACATTTGTTTTGCAGGTTTGCATTTTTTACAGCTTTTTTTTTTTGAAAATAGGAAATGTGAAATGCATTATTCCTATCATTTAATGGCCACCATGTCGCATATGTTATAGTTCTACTTGGCCATTAAGGATTGTCTCAAGTAATTTATTTTTTTTCTTGTGTGACCACTTCAAGATGAAGAGATTTTTGTATGTGGATATTATTAAACTTGTTCCTGTTAGTTGGACTTAGAATTTTGAATAAATTGCATGGCTAATAAAGGTATTGCTTTCTGTTGATGAGTTCATTAAATTTAAATTTCTATATTGTATACTTGGTGCTTTTTGTAAAATAGATTAGTGGGTGCAGAAAGCTTCATATCTCATTTAACAACATGATTCATCAAGCCATTGCATATTTCTAGCCTGGTTCTTATCTAATCTTGACTATGAAAAACTTGTTCTTATTTATTTGCCTGATTTTCATGATGAAAAATTGGGCTTTTGACCAATAAATACTACAATAAAAATTAGTATCATATTTTAAGCTACTTTTTAAAGTAATTCCCAATCTTGCTCTGTCTCCATGTGATTATTATTATATCTCTATTTTCAAGTATTTCTTTCAAGTACTTTGTTTTCTTTTTGTCTGATCTCAATTTTTTTTATCATTTTTTTGATTTCTTTTTTAATATAAAGACAATAAAGGAAAGTAATATCATGAGCATGAAAGGAGAGAATAAGAAATTAACAAAAATATTTTGACTTGTGAGAGGAAATCTGAGTGATGAATAAGACATACTTGAACAACTTAGTGTTGAATGTAATGTGATGCTACTTTTATCTATTTTTAAATTATCAATTTTATTTTTATTTTTTAAATTAATTTTATTCTTTTGTATCGAAATAATTCGAAATAAAAGTATTTCTATCGAAACATCTCGAAATATAATAATTTTAATTGAAATGGTATAATTTCTTAATAAATATTTTGCTTCATTTTGATAACTCTGTTTTGTTTCGGTGACTTCAAAAACAAAAATTATTGGGATAAATTAATGTTGGCCAATTTAACTTATTTTCTATTCAATAATGTCTTCCAATTCTCTTTTTTTTTTTTAAAGATATGATGGTACAATCATGTATTTGTAGTTATAATATTATTGGCTATTGCATAATGTTATTTTTCAATTGTGTTTGGCTATAGAAAGTTTCTTACATTATATTGTTTTGTTTGTATTAATTTTTAAGTTATATTAATTTGTTACATTTGACTAAACATGGACAACTTCCAATAATCTTTTCGAGTAGTGCTTCTCCAACCATTGTAGCTAATACGACCAGTACTGCAGCACCAAGTTGATTGTTTTTGTTAATATTTAGCTGTGTATTGCTTTCTTTTTACTTGACATGATGTTTCTTTTGGACATGGAATTGACATGATATTAGTGTATAATATTTGCTACATATGATATATGTTAATATTATCATTTTATCAATAATTTTATTTATCTGAATTTTTATTAAAGTTTTAATTATTATAATATAAAATGATAAATTTATTAATAAAACGTTTGCATTGAACCTATGGTGACGACCTAAAGAGGTTGCCACTGAATCTCAGAGAAAAAAATTTGAATATTGAGACTTTTAGTAGTGACAAAGTCGCTATTGAAACTTTTGGTGTCGATTTATTATCGCCATGAAAAGTAATTTTTAATGGCGACTTCATTTGGTCGCCACTAAAACTCAGAAGTTGAAAAATGAATGTTAAAATCTTTAATGGCAACTCAAGGTTGCCACGAAAAATAAATATTGAAACTTTTAGTTGCGATTTTAAGTCACCCTTAAAGCCTTTAGTGGCAACCTTAAGGCGCCACCAAAATCTTTAGTGACGACCTTAAGGCGCCACCAAAACCTTAAATGGAGACCTTAAGTCGCCACTAAAGGTTATTTTTAGTGACGATTATATAAAGTTGCCATTAAAAGTATCTCCCTTTCCATGGCAACTGAACCATCTAAGACGATGATATTTGTTGGATTCGGTAGCGACTATAGTCGCCACTGAAAGCCTTTTTTTGTAGTGAACAGAACGAGACAAGTGACAAGCATGAGTTCTTCACAATAAACTTATAAATGAAATAAATCTCGATATTCAAAAATATATAAACTTTCAATAACAATTTATCAGATATCAAAATTCTACCTCTTCATTAAAATTATATAAATAATCTTTTAAAAAAAACATAACAATTTCTCAAGAAATATTCCCATAGAAACTATAATTCTAAAGAAAAATAACTTTATAAGGAAACATAATTTTATCAAAAAATTTCTCTCAAAATTTATACCACAAATAGCATTTCCTAACAAAAACGAAATTCAGATCCCTAATCCATATAAATATATCATAACGACCATATGTCAAAATAATCTTGCTTATTACATTTCAAAAGCAATCAATAACTTTCATATTATATAAAATATAACTTAAGATGGAATTATAATCAAAAATTATAAATGTTAACATATATAGTTTAACAAAATTAAGAAATCCATATATCAATTATATTATAATAGTCTTACATCAAAACATTTACAAGCATATCGTTCAATAAAATTCCATAACTTCTATACAGTATAAGATATTTCCTAAGACGAGGATTTTAGTTAAGCTTATAATTATTACCAATTATAATTTAATAGCATCAATAAGTTTAGATATTAAAGTTGATAGAAGAGAGTTAAGTTAAAATTTGTAGAAAACTTTAATAACCTAATAAGTTTTATTATTATGAAAATATAATAAATTCAATTATTTCTATTTAGAATTAGTTGAGAGAATTTTATATTAAAACCATTATCTAAATCACAAGCACAGAGCAAGTGAGGATAATAATCAGTCAGAATGTATTTTACCTACATAATAAAAGGCATTCTACCTAACGATAGTAATAATAAAAGACATTATGCCATTCCTAAGCCAATCAAAATAGTTCTCAAGAGTACAGCAAGGGAGAGTAATCACCAATTAGAAGGCATTTCACCTAATAATAGAATATATCTACTTGTGTTGATCACCACATGAGACTAACATCTACTGTTGTTAACAACCAGTGTTTTTAAAAGATTCATCTCTAAAAATTAGTAATCAAAACCATAATTTAGCTTAATTAAATCAATATAAGCAAAATAATTTCATAATTTAATAAAATCATAAAGAGGTACTATTTATTCAATCTTTATTAATCAAACGTATTTTTAAATCCACAATAAGTTTTAGAAACAATAATATATTGGTCACACCATGTGCCAAACTTAAGAACAATACACTAATTCTTACTAACCGATACATAATATTTTATTCAGTGAAATACAAACAAATACAGAACATTTCGTTCAATCAAAACATTGACAAATACAAAATTTATCATTAAGTCAAAACTTAGTTTCAATACTATTTCTCAATTCACAATTTAGTTGTCATTTCCAAAATACATATCTCAAAACTTATCAAAACATTAGGTCCTATGACCTTTGATAATCATAAAATTTTCAAACCTTTTCACTATTCAGTAAGCTCTCATTTTTAGAAATAACATTTCAAATACTTATTTCAAATCAAAGAACTCATAAACCATACTATGTATAAAAATATTTCATTTAACCAATACTAATATATTATCTTCATTTCAAATACCAAATCTCAAACATAATATGTATTTAAAGTTAAATATAATATGCATTCGAAGATTCTATATGCAATATTCATAATATACTTCAAGATTCAATTCTCCTTCAACAATTCTAGAACTCAATTCTATTTCAGATTTTACTCTTCAAACTTTTAAGGAAGCAACTTACAATGGATGTTTGTCCCGTGTCTCAATGGCTCTATAAGGAAGTGGTTAAATACTTAGCATCAAAAATAAAATGTTTAAAAATATATATTAGATATGTGAAATGTAATAACCCTCAGCTAATAAAACCTTTGAAGGTTAAGTACAAATCATTTGAAACAAGGAAGTTGAGAATAATGTAAAATTTTAGAGCGTTTCTGACCTTTTTTTCTAACCTTTCATCACTCATATAAGCATAACTCTCTCATATGAAATGTAAATTAAGTAATTCCAATTTCTAATCAACTATAAGACATATATCTACAGCTTTGATGTTGGAAACTTTTGCTAATTCCGTGAATATTATAGTGATAAGAGGCAAAAACTGAAGCATAGTGTGGTTTGGACCTTTGCTCACTATTTTATTCATAACTCCTTCATATGAACTCCAAATTATGTGATTCAAGTGGCTAAAGAAAGCTAAGAGAAAGGGATACAACTTTCATGTTGGACGTTTTGTCAAATTCGGCAAAACACATGGTACACTGTAGCCCCGAAGCACGGCCGTGCTCCAGGACACGGCCAGGCCGTGCTTCAGGCTGTTTTTTCACGTTTTCTGCAGCTTCCCCTGCAGCATTCTCGCCGCGGCGAAATTAGGCTCGCCGCCGGCGCAAATCGCGGCTCGTCACGCCGAGATTCATTAGATAGCTTTTTTTTACGGTCCCCCTCCCTTTTTCCTTCATTTTTCCTTCATCTGAACCCTAACTCTCTCTCTCTAAAAATTTCTCCACCTTCTCTCTAAAATATCTCATCATCCGGACGTTCGATTTGAGCAAGCAAGGTACCGTTGGACTCGTAGGAAGAAGAGCTACAAACCCCACCGATCAATTTCGCCGGAAAGTTGCTGGAAGGTCGCCAGAAAATCGCGTGAATAGTACCTCCAAAGGGAAAACTCCGTCCAATCGCGTTTTAGGCTTCGTTTTACCGAAATTCTTTCCATAGATAGTCTTAGAATTAGTTTCTATACTAGAATATAGAGTTTTTAGGTTTCGGCGTGAATAGTGTTTCTGGCGAGTGAATAGTGTTTTTCGGCATGAATAGTGACGTTTAGAGTTTTCCAATTCTCATGTTATGTCTATGTTTTCTAGGTTGTTGAACCATCACGAGGTGAAATTCTCGTTGTTGGACTCCTAGTAAGGTGAGTGGGTTTTTCATACTATAGCGCATGTTTTAGGAATTTGATTTATAACTCTCTCGTATGATTTTAACTAGTTGGAATGTATGTTAAATTGTTTTACCGCTTTGAAAACCAATATGTTCCAACCATGTTAGAAATTATAAATTTCAATCCTAGTTGAACCCTAGGTATGCAGGGCAAGCATCTAGACTGATAATTCTCCATTTGAGCTAGATTTATAAAAATGTGAACTTAGTCATAGAAATGAACTAAGTTAGCCATGAAATGATTTGATGCATGCGAACATCTATGCGACGTCTATGGACGATATGTTTAAAGGGAAAGTTTATGATGGTAAAGGTCTCCATGGGAATACATGGATGAAACATATTTTTAGAACGAAATTTTATGCATGAAAAGAGCTAGATGGAGAATTATCGTTTTATTATAATGTTATTGAAATGTTTTATTTTAAACTCTTTGAATAGCATATTTCAAATATTTTCTATTGGAGGGACCCTTTTAGATCACTGTTAGCTAGCCACAGGGAGTGCTAGCCCTGGTGCACCATGGTCATGTGAAGGCTTCGGCCTAGGATACTGTGACGGGCATATGACTGCCTAAGACACAAGATTTCATGTGAAGGCTTTGGCCTAGGATACTGTGACGGGCATATGACTGCCTAAGACACAGGGATTTAGGGTGGACTTATGTCTACGCCTACAGTGATTGCCATACCCTTGCTGTGTGCTTGGAGAAATTTAGGATGGACTTATGTCTACGCCTACAGTGATTACCCCTCCCTTGCTATGTGCTTGGGGAAGATGATGATCTGTCAAGAAAGAACTCCAATAAATTAGTTCATTGTTCTTAAAGATTAAATATTTCTAAAATATCTCATTCATCATTGTTATTGCATAAATAACTTCATTTATTACTTACCATGCATAATTGATTTGCTTTACGGTTATTGATTTAATCCTGTTTTATCTTTTGAACATACATTTGAATTGTTTAGCTTTTCTTTCAATAAATTATGGTTAAATGCTTACTGTTTCAATTATTAAACTTATTGCGGAACACTCGTGCTTGATTTGCCCGGTTTCAGTTATAGTATGATTTACCCATTCACTGAGATGTGGTCTCACCCCTTTTCTGTTTCCTCCCCACAGATAGTCAAAAAAACTTTGATCCAGCTACAGCTCCGTAGGAGGTTGAATATAGCATTGGTGAGCCCCAGTTTGGGCAAGGCTCCGTTGTACTGGTTATATAGTTTAGTTTATGTCTAGTGTATTTCCATGAACTTACAGGCAGGATCCTCGCTCCTTGTGTACTTTGATGTGTAGTTTGGAAAACAGTTTTATGTTTTACAACTATGTTTGTATTATGAGGCCATGGGCCAAGTTGAATCAAGGATGTTGGATTCATGAGATATATATATATATATATATATATATATATATATATATATATATATATATATATACAGTATTTTCTTATATTGGGTGTGGCATATGTAGCCAGTTATATTTATTATGTACTCTGGATTGTGTGCTGAATGTTTGTGCATGCTATGTGTTAGGCTTACGGCTAGGGGGAAACCCTTATGCCGTGCCGGTCATGTGTTCCATCATTTGGGGCCGTGACATGAAATCTCAAATCTACCATATATATTCACAAAACAAGTAAAACATAATTTATAAATTGAAATGATATTAAAAACATGTTATAATATATGTTATATACTCACAGGGTAATAGGTCCATATTTAATTGACTCATTGTGCAAATTTTTGACTATACAGAATCCAAAACCATGTTTGGAAGCACCATAATCTCATAAATCACCTTTGGGAAGTTGGTTACTAATCACAGTGGCAAAGATATTGCTCATAACTGCCAAAAATACTGTTCATGTGTAGTAAAATGTGTCATCTAATCGTGAGACTTCGATTCCCAATGTTTTGATAGCTCCTGATCCGATTTATGGTGTTAGTCTTTCAATTTGAGCTATGTAGGCCAAATTTTTTCAAACTCACCTTTACCTTTCTGGAAATTTCATGATTGGTTCCTAAAAAACCATTCAGCTAAAGTTGTATCACACTTCATATTGATGTCATTGGTACCTACAATATCTCAAATGAAAGTTTAGAAGCACTCAGAATTTTAAAGAGAGAAAGTAAAGAGAGACAATAAAGATGAGAGATGAAGAAAGGTGGCTGAAAAAGAGAGGGTTTTGGAATTCTCCCACAGTTGGAGTTTTAATAAACAAAGAGGCATTTTCAACATTTCACCTAACGTCACAACACTGGTTTTCTAGAAGTTTAGGTCTACATGTTTTGCTTCTAGTGTCACAACCTTGAAAACCTGTCATTGTGGTTGTGAGCTCTCTAGACTTTTAGAACAATGTTTCATAATTCTAGTATCATGGCAATGGTAATCTAGTGTCCTGTCCCAGAATTATCAAAGCACATGACTAGCATGAAATGATGATTTTTTCCCACTCTGTAAGCCTGCTATTACATTCTAAACCTAGAACTCGTTAACCTCCCTGATTTAGCATATGAGTGCATGATCACTCTTTAAAACTTTAAATGCATATAAAACATAAATAAGAATTTAGCTTTATAAAACGATGCCGATTACATTTTTCATTTCTTGCTTTGCATACACATTTTACATTTTTCTTCACGCATCGAAAATAGGGATCATGCCTGGGGTAATAGAGGATACTCTAGAATACAATAACTATACTAATGAACAAATAAAAAAAATGCCCAAGAACAATTTGAGCTCGTAAAAAATAATCTAACCTCTCCACGCTTCCGCCATGCTTTTCTGCAACTAATTGGAAAACATATAAAGAACTAAATGAATCTTGTGACTCAGCAAGTAAATAACATAATTATAACATGCGGACAACAATCGTCTTTATGATTATTGCATATTATTTAAGTTATGACTATTTCAAGGTATTCTTAATTTTTTTATTTAGTTATTTTTAGTAGAATTAGGTTATGAATAGTATCTTTATTTTTAAACTTCAAATTTATACTTTTAATAAATAAACTTTTAGAAAAATTTCAACATTATTGAAGATTATTAATTTATCTGGTTACCTTGATCTAGTCTGATATTAATATATTTTATGTTAATAAGACTTATTCTTTTATTCATATATTTCAATTTTATACTTTAATTATTATTGATATTTGCCTCACTATCGCTCAAAAGCCATGCAAAACGCCACTGAACCATACATAAATTGTCCATTATTTATTTATATTATTATTTTTTTAGCATATTTTATTTACTTTGGAGGACTCCAATCTAGAACTATTTTAACATATCAAAGCACACAACCTGATAAGAAAAAATCACCACATACCGAAACACATAGCAAAGGTAGGTAAATCATCAAATACCCAAGCACACAACAAAGGTGGATAAATCACCACATCGATCAAGCACATAACTTGATAAGAAAAAATCATCACATTCCATATCATAGATAACCAGGCAGACTGTCACTGGTTATAGGAGGAGAATATCTTAACTTCTTTCACTCATCCATAACTTATCCATAATTCATTCCTCATATACCCTTCTGCACATGAGGCAAGTAGCTCTCTTGCTAGTTAGGGTTACAAGGTATACTAAGACTAGCCATCTCTGCCGCTAGCGAATAGTATTTCTGAAAAAGAATTTAGTGTAATGATGATTGGTTTTATGTATTTATTTCATTATTTTCAAGTTTTAAAATAAAATATTGTTTTACTCAATATTTGATAATAACCCATTGTGATCACATCATCATAATCATTATATCCACACGAATACTTTACCATCACTGAACATCAAATTCAATAATAATCACATTTAGTCATATCAATTTCATTCCTTTTTTAATCATATTTATATTTTTAAAGTGTACATATACATATCCATGTGCTCATTTAAATAAAGAAAATTTTCAATTTGATAGTCATACCTTGTGTTTCATTACATTCAACCTTATAATCTTGTATTATTATTTATTATTTCAATATATATTATGGTTGCCAACATTAAATATTATTTAAGATTCCATTTAGTTATATTTGAGATTCCGTTACATATACATGTATTTGTATTCATATATATCATAGACATTTTGCATTATATAAAAGTATAGTGTCACACTTTAGCCACTTTATACACTTATGCAAAATATTCAACAGATTGTGTGTGTGTGTGTGTGTGTGCGTGTGTGTGTATATATATATATATATATATATAGACACACACACACACACACTCATTTATAAGAAACTCTTAAACCATCGTGTATTTCAATCCTAACATTTGGATTCATCCTCAAGTTCACATGCCTATATCCATAAGTTGATATTAGGAGCCACACACATAAGAAGAATATATATACTCGTTCATAAAGGGTAACTAACTTTTCTTATTGAAAACTTATATCAAGTCATCTCAGATTCTCACATGTCAACCTCACCCCATGAATCTCATCACCTTAATTTAGCATCCATTTTTATCTTATAATCCATTAATCATTTTAAATTCCCATGTGTCACACTTATCTATCAACCTTAATTTATTATGTCATGATGATCCTATAACGTTCTTCTAATGCCACAATATCCTCACTATTGACTTCAAATCTTTCTTATGCTTCTAATATAATGACATACCATTCTAGTTTATTCAATTCCATTTAACTAAACCCTGCACCTTAATGGATTTCTTAACAATTGTTCACACATAAATTTTTTAATCTTAAAATATCTCAAATTTTGTATGAAGGACTTCAACTTAGTATGACATTACCCATCATTATACATACTTTGATCACTTATGCTATATTCGGATGTTATTTTAAAATATTCTCCACATTCCCACTTTGATAGGCCAAAAATAATTTACTTAAACTCTACTTTCCATATTCCATCATCAAGGAGTTCTAACACCATTGGTTCTTTTAGTTACATTTTCAAACTATTACATAGTGTTTCTCAATCAATTCTTTTCAAATAAACCTTTCCATGTGCTTTCGGTAGCTAAAATCACTATTTATATTGTAAGAAATTTAATGTTCAAGTACCACCAAAATTTCCACTATCAACAATTTCAATAAAATTATGATCACTGATTTTTTTGTCTCATCTTGCCTATTTTCACATAAATCCAACATATCTCAATTCCTCCTTTCATAACATTTTCCTAATGCCCCGATATTCACATATACTTAGCTTCACCCACATAAATCCATATACCATCTAATTCAAAAAATTTAAATGAAAAGAATTAACCAATAATTTAAATTACATAACCACGACACATAATATAAAATGTTAAAGGCAAATTATAACTCATCCTCATCTTATAATTTTTGTTATTTACTCACCAACTTTGAGCTTCATCTGACATAACTTTTCTTCGCCTTTTTTCCAAAACAACTAAACTACTTAAACCTCCATTTCATGCTCTTCAATCTGGACCAAACAAAACTCAGAAATTCAAATCTTGGATACTGTTCACACAGAAGCATAATAGTGTTTACGTTACTGTTTATTAGAGAAAAATTTTATGATTTACACTACCTCTTAAACATGATTTTAGGACCAAAATCACCAGAAAATACAAAAGAAATTCAAAATCCGAGGCTTACCTATCATGACTACTGCTCACAATTTTTCAACAAGTTTTCGATGAATTTCTAGTGAAGTTGATTGGTAGGTTTTGAAAATTTCGTCGCCATAAGTTAAACAATACCTCCCGCATATCAAATAAATGCCTAAATTGAGAGATATCTTAGAGAGAAGTTAAAACCCTAGAGAGAGAAAGGAGAAGAAGAAGAAGAAGAATGGAGATAATGCTTTGCTTCTACGTGCCGAGCCCTCTGCTTCTGCCCTTATACTTTTTTGATTTCCTTTTTCTATTTAATATTTGGATATTTGGGTTTATTATTTGTTTAAATACATAAAAATATTTTTTTCTCATTCTAAAGCATCCCAAAATTTCTCAAAAATTATATTCTTGCAAAAATTTAGTTGTATTCTTAAATCATAATTTTTTTTAATAAAAATTTTAATAGAATAAATCACAGTACAAACATATCTTCATGTATATTAAAAGAAAGAATATTTATTAAAACAAATCAAAAAAAATTTAGAACCAAATATAATTATTTTAGAAAAAAAAATTTATTTTAATTAAAAGTGTATTTGCTTTTAGCAAAACATAATCATTTAAAATAAAAATATACATGTTTATAGCAAAACATTATTATTTGATATGGGATATTACATCTAGGGTCGCGATGGTGACTTTTCTATATCTTTGGCTTGAGCTTCTGGAGAACTAATGTTGCAACAATGGGAATCTGGCGTCATGACACTAGCTCCTCTAAAAAGAAAAATGTACTATAGCCTTTATGTAGCTCATAACTTGTGTTTACTCTTTTAAAGAAAGCTTAATCACTCTCTTATTCTACTAATTTTCATAATAAACCATATAACAAGGTAAAGCATATTATTTTAAATTGAGGGGTATCACATTCTCCCCCCTTAAAAAATTTGTTCCCCTGAATTTGAGCACCAAAAACATAATTACATTAACCTCTTTCTACATTACCATAGTATACTTGGCCTTGTACGTCTCTACTGGATTGATCTTCTACAAATGCAGGTGATAAGAGTATCTATATTTATCTCTAACTCATACTATGAGACTGTGGATAATCTTTCATTATATTTCCTATTTGTTCGCATCAAAAGTAGGCACCTGTCTCTCTATGACATCGCCTTGAATGGAAGTGGCCACACATAAAACATGATAGTCTTGGTTCAATAAATTTTGAGTAAATACACAATTTAGTCTCTAAATTTATTAAGTCATTATACTTTAATCCCTGAATTTAAATTATTGCACAGTTTAGTCTCCGTATTTATCAAACGTTAGACAATTTAGTCCTTTTGTTATCCTTACATTAACTGCTTGTTTATGTGACCCGTTAAGTGTTTACATGGCACATTAAATATCAACTAATCATGCCACATCAGCACTGACTCAACTTAAAAAAATAGTAAATATACAATTTAGTCCATGAACTTATTAGATCCTTACAATTTAGTCCTTAAATTAAATCATTGTACAATTTAATCTTCAAATTTATCAAGGGTCAAACAACTTAATCATTCTATTATTTTCACACTAACTGCTTGTAATATAGCTCATTACATCAATGTTGACTCGGTTTAAACAAAATTTAAAATACTTTGTTTTTTACTCTATTTTCTACTTTTCATATGAAAAATCACATTTTTTGTCTTCAACTCACAATGCTGTAAAACACCTCCTTACTATGAAATTATTCTAATAAGTTTTTGATGACTAATGATAAAAAATTATTTTGAAATTTTTGATATTAACAACCATGGGTAAGTTAGCTTGACACTTGACACATTTTGGGCTATAAGAAGAGACCATGATGTAACAACCTTAAAATTTAATAATTTTTATTTATGCATGGATTAATAAAAGAAATAAAGGAGTATGGATGTAATTGAAAGGTTTTAAGGATGAAAATGAAAATTTATTAATATTTTTGGGGTTAAATTGTAATTTCTTAAAAGTTTAGAGGTTAAAATGTTAATAATGAAATTTACAAAGACCTCCCTGAAAATTGACTTTTTGCAGAATGATCCCTCCATCAATATAAAAAAGAAAAAGAGAAAAGAGGTACGTAAATAGTACCTATTTCTCACCTATTTTTTCTCTCAAGATTTAGAGTACCTTCGAGGCTTTGATCTCAAAATTAAGGGTATTAATATTCATGTGATTCAACCTGGCCCAAGGCCTCATAATACCAACATTATTGTAAAATATAAAACCATTTTTCAAACAACACATCAAAATACGCAAGAAGCGAGGATCCTGCCTGTATGTTCATGGAGATACTCTAGACATAACTAAACTAAAAAAAACAGTACAAAAGAGCCTTGCCCAAACTAGGGCTCACCAACACTATCTTCAGCCTCCTACGAAGCTGTAGCTGGATCAAAATCTCTTTGACTATCTGTGGGGAGGAAACAAAAGAGGGGTGAGATTACCACATCTCAGTGAATGAGTAAATCATACTATAACTGAAACAGGGCAAATCAAGCACGAGTGTTTCGCAATGGGTTTAATAATTGAAATCCAAATGTAAAGATAACAATAGAAACATTAAGCATTTAACCATAATTTATTGAAAGAATGCTAAACAGTTCAAATGTATGTTCAAAAGATAAAACATGATTAAATCAATAACCGTAAGCAAATCAATTATGCATGGTAAGTAATACATGAAGATATTTATGCAATAACAATGATGAATGAGCTTGTTTAGAAATATTTAATCTTTAAGAAAAATGCATCAGTTTATTGGAGGTCTTTCCTAACAGATCTATCATCTCCCCCAAGCACACAGCAAGGGTAGGGTAATCACTATAGGCGTAGACATAAGTCCACCCTAAATTTCCCCAAGCACATAGCAATGGGTATGGCAATCACTGTAGGCGTAGACATAAGTCCACCTTAAATTCCTATCTCTTAGGCAGTCATATGTCAATCACAGTATCCTAGGCCGAAGCCTTAACATGATCATGGTGCACCAGGGCTAGCACTACCTGCGGCTAGCTAACAGTGATCTAAAAGGGTCCTTCCAATAGAAAATATTTGAAATATGCTATTCAAAGAGTTTAAAGTAAAACATTTTAATAACTTTACAATAAAGCTATAATTCTCCATCTAGCTCTTTTCATGCATAAAATTCCGTTCTAAAATATATCTCATCCATGAATTCCCATGGAGACCTTTATCATCATAAACTTTCCCTTTAAACATATCGTCCGTAGATGTCACATAGATGCTCATCATGCATCAAATCATTTCATGGCTAACTTAGTTCATTTCTATGACTAAGTTCGCATTTCTATAAATCTAGCTCAAATGGAGAATTATCAGCCTAGATGCTTACCCTGCATACCTAGAGTTCAACTAGGATTTAAATTTATAATTTCTAACATGGTTGGAATATATTGGTTTTCAAAGCGGTAAAACAATTTAGCATACATTCCAACTAGTTAAAATCATACGAGAGAGTTATAAATCAAATTCCTAAAACATGCGCTATAGTATGAAAAACCCACTCACCTTACTAGGAGTCCAACAACGAAAATTTCACCTCGTGGTGGTTCAACAACCTAGGAAACATAGACATAACATGAGAATTCAATAAACCTAAATGTCACTATTCATGCCGGTCGGAAACACTATTCACGCCGGCTGGAAAACTAACCCTAAACCTAAAAACCTTATATTCTAGCATAGAAACTAATTCTAAGACTATCTATGGAAAGAATTTCGGAAGAACGAAGCTTAAAACACGATTGGACAGAGTTTTACCTTGAAGGTTACTATTTATGTGATTTTTTGGCGACATTCCGGCGAAAATGATTGGTGGGATTTGTAGCTTTCCTTCCTACGAGTCCAACGGTATCTTGCTTGCTCAAATCGGATGTCTAGATGATGAGATATCTTAGAGAGAAGTTGGAGACAATTCTAGAGAGAGAAAGGAAGGTCCAGCAATGAAGGAAATGAAGGAAAAAGGAGGGGGGACCGCTAAAATTGCCTATCTGACGAATCTCGCCGCCGGCGAACTCATTCTCGCCGCGGCGAGCCGTGTTTTTCGCCGGCGGCGAGCATATTTTCGCCGGCAGCGAGCATATTTTCGCCGCAGCGAGTTTGGAAACCAGAAATCTCATGCTCTCGGGAAAATGCTGCAGCATTCTCGCCGCCGGCAAAATATTCTCACTGCGGAGAACTCATTTAGCCGAATTTGACAAAACGTCAAACATGAAAGTTGTAGCCCTTTCTCTTAGCTTTCTGTAGCCACTTTAATTACCTAATTTGGAGTTCATATGGAGGAGTTATTCATAAAATAGTGAGAAAAGGTCCAGACCACACTATGTTGCGGTTTTTGCCTCTTATCACTATAATATTCACGGAATTAGCAAAAGTTTCCAACATCAAAGTTGTAGATATATGTCTTATCTTTCATTAGAAATTGGAATCACTTAATTTAGATTTCATATGAGTGATTGATGCTTATTTGATAGAAGAAAGGTCAGAAACGCTTTAAAATTTTACATTGTTCTCAACTTCCTTGTTTCAAATGATTTGTACTTAACTTTCAAAGGTTTGGGTTATTACATTCTCCCCTCCTTATAAAAATTCGGTCCCCGAATTTTACAAAAACCAACAACATGAAAACACAAGACTACTCTTGGAACAACTGTGGATACTTCTCTCTCATGACATCCTCTACTTCCCACGTAGCTTCCTCTTTGGAATGATTCTGCCAGATCACCTTCACTGTAGGGTTATCCTTAGACCTCAACTTTTTCGCCTATCTATCAACAACGGCCACATGTTTCTCTTCATAGGCCAACTTGTCATCCAAAAGGATTTCTTGCGGTTGAATTACATGAGATGGGTCAGGTAGATACTTTCTTAGCATCGAGACATGGAAAACTGGATGCACTTCACTCAATCTAGGTGATAGGGCTAGGCGGTATGCCACTGTTCCTACCCTAATTTTCCCCTTAAAGAAATTCGGTTCCCAAATTTCATCACCACAGTTGCAGATAAAAACTAACCTCATTGTTCAAATAAATGCGGATATCTGGCGCGTATATCCTACTCTCTTTCCTAAGTAACTTTCTCATAAGAGTGATTTTTTTCCCATATCACTTTCACTGCAGGTATTTCTTTTGACCGTAACTTCTTTACTTGTCTGTTCACTATTGCTACTGGTTGTTTCTCATAGGTTAAATTTTCCTGTAACTGAATTTGTGGACACTGTATAACATGTGTAGGATCGGGTAAATGTTTTCATATCATAAACACATGAAGGCTAAATGGACATTACCCAATTTAAGAGGTAAAGCCAAATAATAAGCCACTGAACCGATCCTATCAAAAATTTCAAATGGTCTATATACCGAAAGTGTAACTTTCCTTTCTTCCCAAATCTCATTACCTCTTTCATTGGTGAGTCATTAAAGAATATGTGGTCACCAATTGATAATTCCTAGTGCTCAACATTCATGGTCTTTATAGACCTTTGACTAGTAATGAGTTACTTGTATTTCTTTTTCAAATAAATTTTCATTTTTTTCAATAACATCTTATAATAAATCTAACTCCACTGAGTCATTTAACAAAACGTTTGTAACACCTCTTACATAAGGCTTAAATCTTTTAATATCATTTTATTATAGACAGATTCTGCTAAGGAATCTCTCGCCAATCTAAAAACAAACATATGCTTGAAGCATGCTCTCCAAGCTAGCATCATCAATTTAGATAAGTCATATTCTATCTATTGCATGTTATTCCAAACTAGATTTTCAAAGTTTAACTTTTCTCAATTCATTCACATATTAAGAAACCTATGATGTTCATGTAAAACTTCAAATGATGCCATTGTATATTGGCATGATAATTACTGCTATGAGTAAGTTCAACTAAGGACAATTAATTTTTTTTCAACTTTTACCACAATAATATAAAGATACTTAAAGCATAACTTCTAATGTATAAACACATCATTTAAATTTAGTATTAGTCATATTATAATCTAATAAAGATCCTTAGACTTCCTGAATAACTCTCTTGAGATAATATATTCAATTCGTATTTGCCAACATATCGGCCAATGGAAAAAAAAAGTTAACTTGTATCTTTTTTTTACCATTATACTAGTACCAGTTTCATCTCAGTATATCCTTATTACCTCGGTTTATCCATATTTACAATTTATGGCTTCTTCTGAAATCTCCTTTCTTAACAATTATTTATACGTAAATTTTTCAAATCTCAACATGATTTACATTCTAGATACTAGTCTCAATTTAACAAAGTATAAATTCTTAACACAAATATCTTAATTACTTACATTATTCTTAGAGATGATTCTCAAAATATTTTCCTTGTTTTCAAATTAAAAATTTCAAGATTAACGTAAATCTTATTTTCCATACTTTACTCCTCAAAAACTTTAACACCGTTAATTCCTTTGATTATATTCGTCAAAGCACCATTAAATCATCATCCATCTATTCTTTTCAAAAAAAACTCTATTACTTTAATCTACTAATCAGTTGAACACCATAATAACTGAATTCTAAAGATTAGAAATTAACCCTCCTTATAATAAGGAAAAAGAATCTTGCATTTAATGCCAAACATTAATGTAGGACAATACAGCAGAACATGTGGAACTCATAATAGAGCGTAGAGCCAAAAGAGGAAGTCAGAAGTTTGGACAAAACATTGACAGAAAATTAAAATTGGTAGCCGTAATTCTTGAAAATTTGTAAACAAAATTCTAGCTACTAGTTCGGCAAAAATCGGTGGCCGCAAATTTAGAATATATGTGCCAAAATTTTAATTCGAAGCTATCATTATTCAGTGAAAGAATATCATATGAAAAATAATTATTTCTTAGCTCACAAAAGTATGTGAGAAGCAAATAACACATAGTTAACTGGTAGAATGCAGTTGATTGTTTCAAAACAAATGTAACCAATCAACTGTAAAATAACCAGTCCAAATTAAAATTTCTCAAAATAGCTAGTCGACTTATAAACCAATAGTCGACTGGTAAGAACATTGGGAAAAATAAGATAAATCTTTTGATTATTCCTCTTCAACAATTAACTGGTTTTCATTTTTCAATCTTTTCTCTCTTTTACGCCTACCACTTACAACTTCTCTGTAAGAATCAAGACATCAATGCTTCATAAAAATAATAAGGAAAAGGCTAATTTCTGGTGATATCTTAACCTTATTCTCTTTACGTGCTTAATATGGGTCATAGTCATAACTACTGTATATATGCATGCTTGCCGTCATTTTTTTTTTTTTTGAAATTTTCACCTTCAATTTAGCTGATCTCCGCCAATCACTCACATTGTTATTCTCATTATGTCTAGCCTATTTGCTTAGCTATTATAAGTATGTTTTTCTGAGTTCTGTAAATGCACACATTAGTATCTTTATTTTCATACTCAAAATTAGGGTGTGTGCAGCTATGGAGGGAATTGCATTTCGTCAATTTCGAAATGTTTGCATTTTTTGTGGTTCCAGTCCTGGAAAGGACGGAGAATATGTGAAAGCAGCACAAAACCTGGGTATGGTGCTGGCCAAAAGAAAAATTCATCTAGTCTATGGTGGAGGTAACCGTGCGTTAATGGGGTGTGAGTCTACAGCTGTACATGTAGGAGGATGCCATGTTCTGGGTATTATTTCTACAGCTCTAACTGCATCTAACATCGTAGGAAAAACAATTAGGGAAGAGTTTAGGGTTGCATTCATGCATGAACGCATGGCTAGAATGATGAGCAATACTGATGCCTTCATTGCCTTACCAGGGGGTTTTGGTACTTTAGAAGAAATTTTTCAAATAGTTTCTTGGGCACAACTAAATATGCATCACAAACCATTAGGTTTGTTAAATGTTAATTACTTCTTTGATGGTCTGTTATCTTTCCTTGATCATACTGTGGAACAAATGTTCATCTCACACTCAGCACGATGAATTCTCATCTCAGCTTCAAATGCTGAGGAGTTAATTGATGCTGCTTTACAACCATATGTTCATGTACTTGATCCAATCACAGCTCAAATAGAATGGACAACAAACCATAGCAAAACGTGCAAATTGGACTTGGATCTTCATCTGTAACTGTAGCAAGATGTGTCTTAGGGTTATCGGATACCATCTTGCTAGCCACATGCCTTAAGAAAGTACTATTACTAAGTCAAAATTCATATTTTAAGAACTTAGCATATAACTGATACTCCCTTGGTATCTCACTAAGATTTCTTTGTATCAAGAGAAAAAATTCTCCAAGAATATTCAATTTAATCACCTTCTAGTGACATTTCAAAATTACATGACATAATGCCAATAAATTCATTCTCAATATCACATCACACTCTACCATATCTAGACAACTGAGTACAACGGATGTCACATTCAGAAACTATCATACCAGACTTTGACCTTTTCCGTACCTTGGTGGTATAGGATTCGCCTAAACTCAGCATTCCGCTGAGGTTTGCCCTACTACCATTCAAGAGGACACGCGAAGAGACTCTGTATAGGTCGTTTCCCAAGCACATAGCAAGCGAAAGCAAATAACATCTCATATAACTGGCATCTCGCTATAAAACAGAGATAGCCCAACCGTCACTTAACCATGCCAACATAGCATACTATAAACTGACTTACTTGAACAAAAAGACAACCTCCTATCGAACCCCTTTAGCAGCACCGTGAGTATAAGCATGTCCGGATTTATACCCATACTCAAAGTCCTACCTAAAGGTCCGTTACTCCATGAACACAGGGAAACCTAATGCTCTGATACCACACTGTCACGGTCCCAAATGATGGAACACATGACCGGCACGGCATAAGGGTTTCCCCCTAACCGCAAGCCTAACACATAGCATGCACAAACATCCAACACACAATCCAGAGTACATAATAAATATAACTGGCCACATATGCCACATCCAATATCAGAAAAATACTGTATCTATATATATATATATATATATATATATATATATATATATATATATATATATATTTCATGAATTCAACATCTGTGATTCAACTTGGCACATGGCCTCATAATATTCATGTGATTCAACTTGGCCCAAGGCCTCATAATACCAACATTATTGTAAAATATAAAACCATTTTTCAAACAACACATCAAAATACGCAAGAAGCGAGGATCCTGCCTGTATATTCATGGAGATACTCTAGACATAACTAAACTAAACAAACAGTACAAAAGAGCCTTGCCCAAACTGGGGCTCACCAACACTATCTTCAGCCTCCTACGAAGCTGTAGCTAGATCAAAGTCTCTTTGACTATCTGTGGGGAGGAAACAAAAGAGGGGTGAGATTACCACATCTCAGTGAATGAGTAAATCATACTATAACTGAATAGGGCAAACCAAGCACGATTGTTTCGCATGGGTTTAATAATTGAAATCCAAATGTAAAGATAACAATAGAAACATTAAGCATTTAACCATAATTTATTGAAAGAATGCTAAACAATTCAAATGTATGTTCAAAAGATAAAACAGGATTAAATCAATAACCGTAAGCAAATCAATTATGCATGGTAAGTAATACATAAAGATATTTATGCAATAACAATGATGAATGAGCTTGTTTAGAAATATTTAATCTTTAAGAAAAATGCATCAATTTATTGGAGGTCTTTCCTAACAGATCTATCATCTCCCCCAAGCACACAGCAAGGATAGGGTAATCACTGTAGGCGTAGACATAAGTCCACCCTAAATTTCTCCAAGCACATAGCAATGGGTATGGCAATCACTGTAGGCGTAGACATAAGTCCACCCTAAATCCCTGTGTCTTAGGCAGTCATATGCCCGTCACAGTATCCTAGGCCGAAGCCTTAACATGATCATGGTGCACCAGGGCTAGCACTACCTGCGGCTAGCTAACAGTGATCTAAAAGGATCCCTCCAATAGAAAACATTTGAAATATGCTATTCAAAGAGTTTAAAGTAAAACATTTCAATAACTTTACAATAAAGTTATAATTCTTCATCTAGCTCTTTTCATGCATAAAATTCCGTTTTAAAATATATCTCATCCATGAATTCCCATGGAGACCTTTATCATCATAAACTTTCCCTTTAAACATATCGTCCGTAGACGTCACATAGATGCTCATCATGCATCAAATCATTTCATGGCTAACTTAGTTCATTTCTATGACTAAGTTCGTATTTCTATAAATCTAGCTCAAATAGAGAATTATCAGCCTAGATGCTTACCCTGCATACCTAGAGTTCAACTAGGATTTAAATTTATAATTTCTAACATGGTTGGAATATATTGGTTTTCAAAGCGGTAAAACAATTTAGCATACATTCCAACTAGTTAAAATCATACGAGAGAGTTATAAATCAAATTCCTAAAACATGCGCTATAGTATGAAAAACCCACTCACCTTACAAGGAGTCCAACAATAAGAATTTCACCTCGTGGTGGTTCAACAACCTAGGAAACATAGACATAACATGAGAATTCAATAAACCTAAATGTCACTATTCATGCCGGCCGGAAACACTATTCACGCCAGCCGGAAAACTAACCCTAAACCTAAAAACCTTATATTCTAGCATAGAAACTAATTCTAAGACTATCTGTGGAAAGAATTTTGGAAGAACGAAGCTTAAAACGCGATTAGACGGAGTTTTACCTTGAAGGTTACTATTCATGCGATTTTCTGGCGACATTCCGGCAGTTTTTCGGTGAAAATGATCAGTGGGATTTGTAGCTCTCCTTCCCACGAGTCCAACGGTATCTTACTTGCTCAAATCGGATGTCTGGATGATGAGATATCTTAGAGAGAAGTTGGAGACAATTTTAGAGAGAGAGAAAAAGGTCCAGCAATGAAGGAAATGAAGGAAAAAGGAGGGGGGGACCGCTAAAAATGCCTATATGACGAATCTCGCCGCCGGCGAACTCATTCTCGCTGCGGCGAGCCGCGATTTTCGCCGCGGCGAGTTTGGAAACCAGAAATCTCATGCTCTCAGGAAAATGCTGCAGCATTCTCGCCGCAGCGAACTCATTTAGCCGAATTTGACAAAACATCCAACATGAAAGTTGTAGCCCTTTCGCTTAGCTTTCTGTAGCCACTTGAATCACCTAATTTGGAGTTCATATGAAGGAGTTATTCATAAAATAGTGAGCAAAGGTCCATACCACACTATGCTGCGGTTTTTGCCTCTTATCACTATAATATTCACGGAATTAGCAAAAGTTCCCAACATCAAAGTTGTAGATATATGTCTTATCTTTCATTAGAAATTGGAATCACTTAATTTATATTTCATATGAGTGATTTATGCTTATTTGAGAGAAGAAAGGTCAGAAGAAAGGTTAGAAACGCTTTAAAATTTTACATTGTTCTCAACTTCCTTGTTTCAAATGATTTGTACTTAACCTTCAAAGGTTTGGGTTATTACAAGATCGCTTTGGAAAAACGCATATATATATGATTATCTTGATTGGAAAGTTTATGATAGAGGAATTGTATTGAAACTGAAATTTTTGAATTTATACTGAAACCTCTATTTTGAATGATATGACATATGTGTAAATGATAATTTCTGTAGATGAATCCTATTGAAAATATTGTTTGCTAACAGTAGGTGATGTTAGCTGTGGTGCAACTTGATACCTCAGTTAGCAGGGGTGGTGCTAACCTCGTGTGATGGCTAACACATGGGATATGATATGTGAAGGAGAGCGGGATGCTTCCTATCTGGGTGAGATACCAACTATATGATATGTGATTTGTCCTCCCTTACTGTGTACTTGAGAAATTGCCCATATTAGAGTCTGTTCGCGTGTTCTCTTGAATGGTGGTAGAGCAAACCTTAGTTGAGATGCTGAGTTTAGACAAATCCTACACCACCAAAGTACAGAAGAATTTGAACTCTGATATAGTGGTTCTAATATGGGATTCTCATAATGTTTTCATGATGCATAACAATATTTGAATAATGATCATACTGTATTGCATATGATTTTAGATATTTGAATGTGATTTGAACTGAGAATATTTGAAATGCGGGTTCCATATGGATATACTTCTCAACTGTAATTTTCTATATGATAAATTTTAATATTTGAGTACATCCATATGATGACTTAAGAGGTCATAGGAGGCATTATTTGCTCATTGAGTTGTTAAACTCACTACACGATATTTATATTTTTTTCATATAAGAATACAGAGTTTGATCCTTTAGATAAGTGATAAACTAGGCAACCTATTCTCTGGTGAGCCTATTTTATTTTCAGGGCTCATAGATTTTTGGTTATATTATACTTGTAATCTAGAGTATGCTCTGAATGCCACAGGCAGGATTCCTAATTTTGTTGTACTTTGATGTTTATAGATTCGGTCTGTATATTGTATATACATGAAAATACATATTTGTAAAAGAGTGTATTATACATGTTATGAAAAATATATGTTCGTAAAGTATGTGTTTCACGTGCCCTTAAAAGTATGGGCGTGACACATGATTTCAATGTTCTTAATCCTTTCTTGTTCAATGTTACACTAATTCTTATAATTTTTGCTCTAATTCAGATATTTTAAAGCTGAAAAATTTATAGTTTATATTTATTAGTTAGCTCTTATGATCATGTTTAAATGTTGTTGAGTATTTTAATAAGATATTTCTTTCCTTGCAGATATTTTTGCTTGAGTATATAATTTCTTTTCTTTCGAGATAGAGAAAAATATGCTTTAACTTCTAGAAAATATTGTCACCCTACTATTAAATAGTTGATAGTATGAAAAAAAAAATTCATAAAATTGTAAATATATTTACGATGGCCTCCCTTTCATTTGAATACTTATACGACTTCCATTATCCCGTTAAACGAATGCAATAATTAGTTCAACAACTTGAAGCAAAAAATATTGTATGAGGTTGAGGGAACAATTTCATTTCAACATTTTATGGATGAGTTAATGATAATGTGGCATGATTAGTTAGTATTTAACATATCACGTAAGTACTTAACAAGTTACATCAGCAGACAATTAAAATAAAAGTAACATAACGACTAAATTATTTTATGTTTGATAAATTTAAAGATTAAATTGTGCAATGACTTAAATTTATAGATTAAATTGTAGAGATATAATAAATTTAAAGATTAAATTGTAAAGATCTAATAAATTCAAAGATTAAATTGTATATTTACTCTCTCTTTTTTAACTTAAGTCAGCATTAATGTGACATGATTAGTTGACATTTAACGTGTCACTTAAACACTTAAAGGGTCACGTCAGTAAATAGTTAGTATAGTTATATAATAGAATAACTAAATTGTCTGACGTTTGATTTGAAAACTAAACTATACAATGATTTAAATTCAACAATTAAAATATAATCACCTAGTAAATTCAGGAATTAAATTATGTAATTACTCATAAAATTCTTTTGATCTACGATAGAAACAATCCTCTTGGTCTCTTTTCCGTTTCTTTAAACTATCGACACATTCATATGTCCCATTTGGCCTTAAACGACTGCAATAGTCTTTGACTATTGATGATCTCTTCCTCCTTCCTCCATTACTAATCTCGTATCCGTAGTTTTTTGCAATCCTTGTATAGCCACAACCATCTCAGCCATGGTTCTATCTTACATCATTTGGAATCTAATTGAGCTTACCTAGTTTTGGAAAAAAATTCGGTACTGTGCTCATTGGAGGCCGAAGTCTCTCTCCACATTTCTAATTTCAATTTTCCTAAATTCTTGTTTAATGTTCGGGTATCTACTTATATAGTCACTTTCTAATTGTCCATAGTCTGTTCCCTTATTGAACACACCACTATTTATAGTGGATTTATTAAGGATCCATGAATCTACATGGAACTTCTAGCCATTTACGAAATAAATAGGCCATGTTCGTGCATTTCTCCTAGGTATCCTTGCACTGTCTTTTATAAATGGATCATTCACCTTATGTCTGGATTTTGAATCTTTTTAACACTTAATTTAACATTCAATTACAGTTCGCATTGGGTATGTAGTTTTCAATCACAAATAAGTCATTTAACAACATCTTACATAATCTCGGAACCACATAGGAAACTCAGCATCATTTCCATCGATCTCAAGAACAGTAATTTGTGGTGCAGAAGCCCTTATAACCTTAACATATAATCTGCACATTCAAGTTTCGAAAGTTAATTAAGCACCACTTAATATACTGGATTTATTAAGTGAACTGAGTGACGTTGTCTTATAGGATAAAACTTACGCTATATAATCAGAATCCCCACAAAGAAAATATAAGACCCATAACTCGAATTATGATGAAATCTGAATAGGTACGTATGACAAGAATCACAAAGTTTCATAATGACGACCAAATAGCCAAAAATGAAAGAGACCGAAATGAAGAAAAGCAAAGAAAATAGCGTCAAAGTGCTCGTGATGGAAGGAGAAGATACCAGTGTGGCGATGGTGACGACGGCATCTGCATGCCAGGGTGCTCGCGATGAATTCTTGCTCCCAGATAAGTTCGCTGAAGTCCTCTCACAGTCCTCCTTTCCTCTATATTCTTGTTGGGGACCTGATACCTGTTCCTTTCTTTTTTCCAATCTCTTTGCCAAATACACAAGATGGTGAAATTGCAAAAGGATGGTGCCAAAGGAGTGACCGTGGCTAGTGGTCGGTGATGGGTTTGCCGAGGAAAGGTGGAGAAAGAGGAAAATTCTTATTTGGAGGGAGATGGGGTTTGGGAAACCACGAGAGGGAAAGGGAAGTAGAGTAGGTTTGCGAAAATGGGTGGAGGGAAAGGAGAAGATGTGATTAGCTAAAGGTATTTGTGACGAAAACAAAAATGAAGACGGAATAAAAAGATCCGAGAAAATTGAGACGGATTAGAGACATTTTTATGACGGTACAAGAAAAGTAGGCATTAGTGGCGAATATAATGATGACATGAAAGGGGCAATTTAACTGGGTAAAACACCGGCATATTTGCTATGGATCATTGAGAATTTTCCGTCATCTAGTCTATTGGTAATAGTGTTAGCTAGGGAATTTTTATCTCGCCAAGTTTTAAAATTTGTTTTATTCTTTTTCAATTAGCGATAGATTGGCGAGGAAATCCTTCGTCAATCCGTCGCTAAAACGCCTAATTTGATCGACCCTTCTTCGTCGAGCTTCATTTCACTCTATCTCTCACTTCCCGGAGTTCTCTCCCTCTCTCCCAACCAGCACCTACATTCACCGTCACTACCTCTGACAACCGCTCAAGTGCCTTTCTGCCTCCTGCTCTCTCTTTCTTAAACAGAACTACAGAAGGGAAGTGCGCTGTTGCACTTGCTGCAACATGCTTCCAGTTTTTTGTTTTGCAATTTTTGTCTTAATTGGAAAAAATTATTAATAGTTTGTAATTAGTAATTGGTTATAAAAAGATTCAAAATTTTGATAAATTATATTATAGAGATTTTAGGAATTATTGTTGAGTTTTAGTAATTTTATTGTGTTGATTTGTGTTTTATGAGTCTGAATTGAGTTTTAGGAATTTGAATTTGTAAATATCTATGATAGGACTTGGTAATTAAATATTGGACGCAATGAGTTCCTTTTAGGGTACTTCTCAATAATTGTTGAATTAGATGTTGGGATTCTCGCAAGGGTACTTTTCATTAGTTTTTGGGTTCAGGGTAATTCTCATTGTCGATGTTATTTTTGAAGATTGATCCAATGAAATTTTGGATGTTTATTAATTTCGCATGAACTACAATTTATATGAAAGCACAAGTTTTTTTGTAAGTTGTAATTTCAATGTTAGATAGCAATACTTGCATAGTTTTTTTTTTTTTTTATTCGTTGGACTTTTTGAAAGGGGTAATTTCCATTGATTTTAAGGTTCCGGACAAGAGTGATTCCAATTACTTGTTTATTAGGGGTACCCACAAGGAATAATTCTCATTGTTATAGGGTTCAATGAGAATCCATTGTTAGTGAACTGTCATCTTTGTCAATAAATATGGTGACATTACATGCTTTTATGCCACATCATAAGTCTAATAACAACATTAACAAATCATAGAAGTGACAGAATTTTAAGAGTAGAGGACCCAAAATAAAAAAAAAACTCTTAAAAACCAACTTGAAAATTGGCCATTTTAGGTTTTATACCTCTTGCACGTTATATCTTATTTATAGAAAAGCTTACATTAATATTTTACCCAAAAAAAAAACTAACATTAATAAAATCAATGATAAAAAATCCAAGTGGAGAGTGCGTAAAATGCAATACAAAAAGTAACTTGCGTCAATTATGATTTTGTAATAAATAAATAGTATATAATAAGTGTAGTAGGTACAAAATTCACAATGTGAAATTACCATTTCTCTACTCCTTTCACCTCCCACGATTATATTTTATGTTTCATTGGCGCACAGAACGATGGAGCGTTGAGACATTTCATGCCCAGTAACCAGTTGAAGGCTTGCAGTGTGCCACTCCTTGAAAATTAGTCAAGGCATGTATAAGCATCTATATCAGCACATCGAGGAAGGGGAAATAAAAAGGTCAGTGAAAAGCGCGTGAGATTCAGATGTGGTTATACATTGAGATTCTATATCCAAGCCCAAATTAGGCGAGTACAGTTGCAGAGTTAGTTTATAATGAGCTAATAAAAACAAATAAAAAGCCAGCTAAGAGTCCAAAATGAATCCAGAATAAACTTTTGTTGGAGATTCACTGATGACTGTATCAGCTGATAATATGTACTTTGCCAGGGTTATAACAGAAACAGAATGCCAGGTAGCCTTTCAAGCAGTAACATCGTACCATGGCCCTCTTGACTAGCTATATATATCTGCAACAACCAACAAATTTTGTTAAAATAGTTCCGCCGAACTGCGACACTTGAAAATTCAGTCAAGGTGCTATAGGAAGTAATTAACAAAAGAATTATTCGTCATTTCCTAGAAATTCTTCAATGCTGAACCACAATATGCCCCATATATTCAAATAAATCCTTTACAATTATAAAGTATCAAGTGCGTAAACAGAAAGAGTTACATAACTCTCTAATATTACTTCATTACAGATATTGATAGTCTGGTCGACCGTCTTGGTTCCTACAATAGTCAAAATATACTAGTATGGTTCAAGACAGGAAGACATTTAGAATGTAGTCAAGCGTCAAATTGATCCTTTAGCCAACAAATGATAGCGATTTTCTAAAATCAAGCAGGACATTAATGCAAGCAACTTAGTTATAAAAGCTGGCAAAATCTTGTTCTAAAAAGAATAACACCTTAACTTGAACAGCTGGATAATAGATAAACATGTAATCGAAAGCAACCAAAAAATATAGTAAATTGAGTAGCATATTTGTCCAGACACCAGAGCTATTATTTCAAATGTACAAGAAGCAGAGGAAGTGTATGAAGATATTGAGTCACTCGTGCCAAAGTTATTTGTAAATGCCAACAATAGAAGGAAAAATGTATCTTAAAAAATGGAAGTTCTCCCTTAATGGATCTAGATATTCTCATACAAAGTCATTATCAACACATTAAACTTCAATTGATGTGTAAATTAAGGCCAGTCCTGTTCAGCTATAATGCAATAAGGCATTAACCCCATCCAAACAGGGCATTACCCTTTCTTGTTTTTTGTTTTTCCCCAGTGAAGAGACATGGCAAGACAGAAAAAACTAAAAACGTATAGCCGAAAAATTATTTGTAATTCTCCTTTGTTGGATTGTATCATTACACTCTAAGAGATATTGTGCATATCAACATCTGCTTTTATTATTATTCTTATTTTTCTTCTCTAATTTTAGCTGGAAACTGAAAGACTAGTTTGAACTTTAAACCCTAAACTCCTAGACTGTTTATAACCTTAGTCTGAATCTGAACCAAACAAGAGAATATGAAAACATCAGTGTAAACAGTCAAAAAAATGGTAAGCTAGCAGATATATTTTAGAGCATATAATGCTATTGCTAGCAGTTACAAGGATAAACAACAACAACCAAACAATTGCTCACTAAGAAACAACGCCAAAGGAATTAAATTATACTTATCAATGGATCATTTTTCCCACCCTTTTCCAGTAATTATCATAGAAACTTCGCCAAAAGATTTCTTTCAGACTCTCCCAGTGACTCCACCTTCCCCATTGTTCTTCAAGCAAAAGAATGCCTCAACTCAAACCTATCCTTGAATTAATATATAAAGAAATAAACCCCAATTGAACGCAACTTACTACTTTAAAATAGATAGACAAAAGAAAATTGAGATAAGCAACAGCATTGAAATAAAGGATCCCCCAAGATTCCACATTTAGAAGCAATACATGACATCAAGATACTCCAGAAATGTAGAGAGAGAAAAAAAATAAACTTCATATCATAGGCATCAGTATATAAATTTCAAACATCATGAATAATCACTAGTTTATTTCATTTTATTTTTTGACATGCATTAAAAAAAGACAGGATATAACAGTAAAAATTAATAATTAGTCTTCTAAGTAACTTCAAATCTAAAAAATAAGAAAAAAAAAATTGTAACCAGATTTCTAAATAACTCCAAATTCAAAAACAAAAAAGTTCAAAAAACGAAGCACATCTCCAAGAAAGGTAATATTACATTCCAATCAATGGGATTCAAGTTTCGAGATGCCCAAATCACATCCACAAACACCATCTTGTTTTAAGAAGCATAAGAGCTTGAAGGAGGAGGATGTTCACCTAGACAGAAATGGAATATTGGTCCACGTCATTGGAACATAACCACAAATAAACTCATCTCACTAACTTTGAATTCAAATCAGGCCGTCTCTAAACTTATCAAATGTTCTGACTACCTATGTATAATCAAGAGAAAAAATAACTGTGTTACTGGCAACAGGAAAGAGAATCAACTTACTATACAGTTCCTTCTGTTTTGGATCCCTCAAACCTACCCTGTCACCTCCATGCGTAATTCTCAAAATCCATTATTAAAACCACTGTTCAGATCCACTGGCAGTGACATGGTAGACAAACTAAGAGTCCATCATTCAATTCTTACCACATCATAAAATAAAACCTCAATTGCAAAAGAAGGGACTATAGAAAGTTAAGTCCAGCACAATTTTTGGGGCTCAATTATCTATATCAGAGTTGCACAATCCCTAGAAGAGTTTTAACTTCATTCCAACAGATTCAATAATTAAAAATATCTCCAGAAAATTTTGCATGATAAGCATTCATTTCAAACAACACAAACATAACTTGATAACTTAACAAGAACTAAAGCACTAAAGCACTAAAGCACTAATGCAAACTTCCACAGATACTCCAAATCTCAGCATACTCTCTTTATAAGTTCTCTTGTTACTATAGGTATGACACACAACATGTTTTATATGATAATTGATAATAATTATTTATATGCTTGATCTTTAAAGTACTTTCCGTATAATTACTTGTATAATTATTATATAACTATTACTTTATCATGACTTTTCAAGGATTTCAGTAGCTGCATAGTTATATCATACTTCCCATATCCTCAATCAATATCAGATATAAGTATTCCGAAGGTTAGAAACTTGGAATTATCACAAGTTTCCCTTATACATTACATCAGAACAACCACTCAGAAAATGCATCATCGTTGCAAAAAGTAATATTAGAGTAACAATCTACCCCAAATGGTTCTGCCTCAATCAAATACAAACAGAAAGTTAAATATATCAACAGCCACTGAAAGCTGACATCCAGTGCAAGAACACAGATCAAAATGAGAGAAAATTCCAGTACATCACTAGTACCATAAAGGTTGAAACAACTGAATCCCTAACATTACAACTTAATCTTCATATCCACTGCTGAGTATCAAATTAAAATATATACAAGCTGTACCTTGTTTTATCGTAATAAGATATAAAACATCATTCAGGCCTCAAAAAAGAAGAATAACTGATTCATATTGACATGATGACCCAAAAACAAACAACATACTATCCCAGTCAATACAAATAATAATTAAAAAAAAAGCTACAGAATACATCGCTATAAGACATACAAGAAGCAAATAGCAGAATTAGACAAGCACCTCCCCTCTCCCCCTCCCCCCCGGCCCAACCTGTTTTTACAAATTAAAATTCATCTACCGGCTGATCAATCAACTCTCTTGAAGGAAATCCCCAAAGGATATATCAAAAGATCCTAATTACTGCTGAATGCCCGGACTTGCTGCCCCAATTTTTATGTAAAATCTGTTGTGAACGTTGACATAATTTTAGGATTAAATTTGAATACCACCATTTTAGAGCTCCAAACATCAATCCAACCTCGAGTCAATAATAACTCAAAAAACCAGATTCCAGATTAGGAACCACTGACACAAAATGTCACTTTAGACTGTAAGACAAGATAGTCAAAATTACATACATGTAGACACGAGAAAAAAGAAAAAACACCCAAAACAGCAAAGCAATGAAACGGAGCCTCACAAACAAACTGCTAGTATTATAAAACACATCATGCAATAAATAATCACTTTCTTTGACTTGATATCCCAATTTCACTTTTAAACTTCACCGTTAGAAGTAAAAATAAATCAATGTCCTCCGCTTTGGAGTCATCTAATGCCATACCAATGCTACACATCTGAAGAAACACGTGAAGGCTTTAAAGAAGTTGCTCAATCTTTTTTTTTTATGCAAATAAAGTTCATAGACAAAATGTACGATGATAAACTACTAAGAACTTTCCATAACGAATTGATAAAGCTCCCCACTTGCTCGTATATTTAAATGTAGAACGAAAAACCTATTCCATGACATTCATTGCTTTTCTAAAGTCCTAAGTCTACGGAAAAAACTAATAATAATTTCCCCCATCAACAAAAAACTAATTAGGGAATCCCTGGCGATCTACGATCATCTGTTTCTCTATTAGAAGCAAGTTGTATCATCAACCCAAATATCAAGCATAAACAGAAAAATCTGAATTTGCATCTCACCATTAGACCCAGATCTCTTTCCACGCTTAATCCTCTCCAGCTGAACCTGTGTGTCCGTAAACATCTGCATCCTCTGTACTTCCAGATCTTTAGCAAACTGCATCCTCTGTTTCTCCAAATCCACCATCTGCCTCAGCTTTTCTCCCTCCACTCTCTCATACACTTCCCCAAAACTCTCTATCGCCTTTGCCAACCTTCTCATCCCTTCCCTTTCCTTCTCCCCCTCCTCAAGCTCACTTCCCCTCTCTTCATCTTCCTCATCCTCCTCCTCTTCGTCCTCGTCCTCATCAGCCTCCGCTGCAGCTGCTGCAGCTGCCACAGCTGAATAATTCCTCCTAAAATACCCATCATCTAAAACCGTCGCTGCTGACCGCTTCTGGGGCAGTGCCACTGTCGCTGGCACAGCAATCACCGGGGACTGGATTTTGCGATATGGCAACGGGAGAGCCACCGGAGGCGACGGCGATGGCTTTTTCGTATTAAAACTGGACCCAATCAAAGCGTCTAACCGGTCAAAGAACAGCCACGATGAAGCAACAGGTCCATTGGGGGACGAAACCTTATTCTTCTCAATCTTATACTTCTTCTTGATTGTATCGATACGGTTCTTACACTGGACGTCTGTACGGTGCGTTTTTTTGGTGTGGCCATGGAGAGCATTGACGGCGTCCGCAACGTCCTGCCAGTCTTTCTGGCGGAGGTTTCCGCGGTTAAGCTCGAGGAAACGGCGGCCCCAGGCGTCAACGAGAGTGGCGGTAGCTTCCTCGCTCCAACAATCTTCCCGGACCGGCATCGGGCGAGGATGAGTCGCCGGCGGCGTGATAGAATCCTGCAAATCCGCCATTAAGAACGGTGGTGTACAGAAATTAGCCTCTCGGATAGATCAGGAATCAGTGATTTTAGGCAAAATGGACGCAGAAGAAACAGAGAGAGAAAGAAGAGATAGAGATAGAAAGAGAAAGAGGAGCGTCGATGAAGAGTGGTATGCCGGACGCATGAGAGAGAGAAAGGCGAAAGAGAAGGGTGGGTGGGTAGGGTTGGGGGGATAATACGGTACGGTCGAGCCGATGAGGTCGCCGGGGAAGGGCGCGTGTTGTTGGGGGAATCCATAGGGCGTGAGTGAGTGAGTGGCTGGCGTCATCGGATGCTATCGGCTCGGCTTGATCGGCACTACAATTTTTTCAACAGCCAAAAATAAATTTAAAAAAAAAAAAAAAAAAAAAAACTGAAACGAAATTGTTTGGCAAATTTCGTAAAAATAACTGAAAATAAATTATGGGAAGTGGGTTATGAAATTTGAGGAGAGGGAAGAGTGTTGGCTCGTGAAGATCATCGTTTCCGTTGAGGATTTTATTTTGGTGACGCAAAGCAAAGCAGAGGGTAGGTCCAATAGATTAGATTAAAGAGGAGCCCTGTTTATTTATAGCGAAGGCAAGCCTACTACGCTTAGTACGCTACTTTGCGTGTGCTCATTTTATTTTTCCTGAAACACTGCCTTCATTTATTACTGGCAAATGGCAATTTATTACTGTAAACTACCCAATTCGGCGTCATAGCTTCTACAGTCAATCTTCTTTTGCAATCACAGCATCAATCAAGGGTAAAATATTAGTAGGGCGAGCAATTTTGGCTCGCACTACTTGTCCAAAATTTAAAGGGAAGAAGTTAATATTTGATCGATTAGTATAATAGAGTTGGGTAAAATTCAATGTATTTTGTTCGGACTGGGGTTCAGGTACAAGGCAAGAAAGTAGTCTCTGCTGCCCCCTACTCCGACCCAAACCCGTTCCATTAGAAATATAATATTATTATATATTTAAAAAAATTTGTCATAATCTTATAATATACATGTTTTAAAATTAAAACAATTAACTAGATTTACAATTTTATTAAAGATAAAATGTATTTATCAACATTAGTCTTATCTAAATTTTATTATAATCTTTACTAAATATATCTTTGTAAATAAAAAATAAAATAAATTACATTAACTTTATTTGAAATTTAATTAAACTACACTTAATTACTCTTACGTATCAAAAATTACACTGGGCTTCCTTTTTTCAAATTGCATTAAATGAAAAGACAATTTTACCCTCCTAATTAAAAAGTTTTTAAATGTTTCTCACTTTCTCTATACTCACTAAGTTAAATAAATTTCTCTAACTTCTTAGAAAACTAATAACTCTATTATATTCAACGATGAAGTTTCTTATAATATGTTTTACTTAATATTTAAATTGACAAATATCCATATAAAATGAAAAAAAATTAAAAATTAACATGATTAAATTTAAATTTATACAAGAATCCAATAAAAAAATTAATAGTGAAAATAGCACTTGCCCACCTTAATACTTACAACTTGTAACACCTTTAAGATTTAATAATTTTCATTTATGTATGAATTATTAAAAGCAATAAAAAAAGTTGAGATGTAATTGAAAAGTTTTAAGGATGAAAATGAAAACTTATTAATATTTTTGAGGTCAAATTATAATTTTTTAAAAGTTTAGGGGTCAAAATATAAATAATAAAATTTGTAAAAACTTCCTCTAATAATTAACAAATTGCTAATTGGTCACTCTATTATTTTTAAAAAAAAAATATTTTCGTACGAATGAATTTTGTAATCTAGTGATGAAATAGTTAATAGTATTTTCTCTCTCCTCCATTTTCTTTCTCTAGATCTATAGTACTTTTGAGTATCCGATCTCAAAATTAAAGGTACCACTAAATTCAAGATGAAGAGTACTATGATATTAGCTGAATAATTTTTCAAATCAACTGTAGAATCACCGTAGATTGGAAGTAAAAAATCTTATAAAAAAGGTAAATTCTAAAACTCCTATTTAGAGACCTCAAATTGAAGATTTGACATCGTAGATGAATTCAAGAGATAGATAAACTATATGATATGAAGTTTTCTAGCCATCTGACAACTTTTGGTGTCATAAACAGTAACTCTAACCAACATAAATAGTGATTTTGGTATGTATAAACAATAATTCCGACCGGCATGAATAATGATTTCAGCCGATGTGAATAGTATTTTTGGTTGTAAACAATATCCATCAGTTGACCAGCATTGATTAAACTTTCAGAGTCATTTCTTAAGTTTTTAGACCCTCAGGACTCGATTTTGAAGTCTGTTTAGTCAAATTTAGATTAAAAAAGTGCATTTTAGGGCTATCCAACCTAGAGCCTTACCTTGTGAGTAGATAATTCTTTCTATGACTTGCCATATGCTCTTCTTGAACTTTAAATGTATAATTGATTGTGTTTACAAGTTATTTATAATTTTATATGTCTCAAAAATGGATTAAATTACCTGATTTGTTTACTATCTGGCATATAGTTCAAGAAGAGTACATAAAAGTATAAAATGTATAATTGGTTATGTTTATAAGTTATTTATACTCTTATATGTCTCTGAAATAGATTAAATTACCTGATTTGCTAACTATCTAGCATATAGTTCAAGAAGAGTATGATTTTGAAAATAAATTTTTGAACTCATTGAATATGTGATTTTAAATGTATTTCTCAACATACGGTAAAGAAAATATATTGTACATGTGGCATTGATATGTAAAGCTATAAGATTGCCTTAAAAAAGGGCATGTATATGTGATAACCCTTATTGAAAAATTTCTGATAAAGAAATTTTATTGAAACTGAAAATTTTGTATTATACTAAAACCACTGTTTTGAACGATATGACATATGTTCAAATATAATTTTTGTGGAAGAATCTGATTAAAAACAATGTTTGCTAACAACAAGTGATGTTAGTCTTGGTGCCCCTTGACACCTCAGCTAACAAGGGTGATGCTATTCTCATATGACAGCTAACACATGGTATATGATATGTAAAGGAGAGCGAGATGCCTCCTATCTGGGTAAGATACCGAATATATGATATGTGATTTTCCTTCCCTTACTGTGTGATTGGAAAATACCTATATTAGAGTCCCTTCGTATGTCCTCTTGAATGGTGGTAGGATAAACTTTAACTGGGATGCTGAGTTTAGGCAAATCCTATACCACCAAAGTACGAAAGGGTTTGAACTTTGATATGGTGGTTCTGATATAGGATCCTCCTAATGTTTTCATGTGAAATATTTTGATGTATAGTAATATTTGTTTAATGATCATATAGTACAGTATATAGTTTTGGATATTTGAATATCCTTTGATTTAATAATATTTGAGATATGGGTCCCATATAGATGTACTTTCAAACTGTAATGTTCTATATGATAAATTTTAAAATATGAGTACATCTATATGCTGACCTAAGAGATCATATGAGGTATTATTTACTCATTGAGTTGTCAAACTCGCTCCACGATATCTACATTTTTTTTTCATATAAGAATATATAGTTTAGTCCTTCCCTTTCAAATAGTTGATTAGTTAGAAGATATAATCTCTGGGTGAGTCTACCTTGTTTCCAGAGCTCGCAGATTTTGATTTTATTTGTACTTGTACTCTAGAGTATGCTCTGAACGTCACAGGCAGGATCACTGCTTCTGCTGTTACTTTGATATTTATAGACTTGGTCTATATATTGTGCATATATGGAAATACATTTATATAACTGTATTGTATGATAAAGGAGCGTATTATGCATGTTATGACAAATATATGTTTGTAAAATATTTGTTTCAGTTTCATGTGCTCTTAAATTGGGAGCGTGAGACATGACCAATTATAATATTTATCATAATCTAAAATTATTGCAATGTCTCATCAATATATGAATTTATTATCAATCACACTCAAAATGATAGAAATTTTTTTTTCATTTTCTTCTTTCTTCCTTATTAACCATCTTGACCCAATTACTCTTTGATCATTTAGCTTATTTTTTAATTTTGTTTGCACCCCTTAATTAAAAATAGTTTCTCTAAAATCCTTTAACTTTAGAAAAGTTGCAACTTATATCTTAAACCAAAATTAAAGGGAGAGAAAAAGAATTACTCCTTAATTCTTAAACTTTAAACCTAAAATCCCAAAATCGTAAACCCTAAATCAAAAAATCTAAAATCCTAAAACTATAAACCCTAAACCATAAATTTTCAAATATCAAACCTTAAATCTCAAATGTCAAAATCCCACAATTCTAAATCTAAAACTCCAAACCCCTAAAAAACAAACACCAAAACCACAAAACACTAACCCCAAACCTTATACATTAAAACCCTAAACCCTAAACCCCAAACACCAAACTCAAAACCCCACTTCCAATCTACAAATCCTAAATTTCAAACCCTGAATCCTAAAATATAAACCCTAAAACTGTAAATTCTAAACTCCAAATTTTAAACCCTAAAAACCCAAAATCCCAAAACTCAAACTCTAAAGTCTAAACACCAAAAACTTAAGCCTTAAACCCTAACAATTGAAACCTAAACCACAACCCCAAACACTGAACCACAAAATCTAAACCTTAAACTCTAAAATCTAAACCTCAAACCCTAAGTGTCAAAATCTCAAAACTCTTTAACCCCAAAATCCAAAGCCTTGAAACTTAAACCCTAACCCTCAAAATTCCAAACCCCAAATCCCTCAATCCTATACAATAAACCTAAAGCCCTAAACCTTAAATCACAAAATACTAAAATATAAATCTTTAACTCTAAACTCTAAAATCATAAACCTTAATATGTATATATTTTGAGATTTGAGGTTTATATTTTGGGTTTAGAGTTTATAGTTTTTAAATTTAAAGTTTGTTATTTTAGTGTTTAAAGTTTAGAGTTTGAGATTTTGAAGTTTGGGGTTTATTATTTTGGAGTTTGGAGTTATGGATTTTGGTTTTAGGATTTAAAGTTTTGGGTTTGGATTTCTGGGTTTATGGGTTTGGAGTTTGGGGGTTTATAGTTTTGGATTTTAAGGATTATGGTTTTGAGTTTTAGGTTTGGAGTTTGGTGTTCAAGATTTTGTGGTTTTCATGTAGGATTTTTGAGTTTAGGGTTTCAAAACTTAGTGTTCAGGGTTTTGGAGTTTTGGTTTTGAGTTTGGAATTTGAGTTTTGGTAGTTTTATGATTTTAGTATTTTTTTTAGGTTTGAGATTTGGAGTTTAGAGGTCTATAGTTTAGATTTGTGGGTTTTTCGATTTTGGGTTTAAAGTTTTAAGTTTAGGCTCTAGATTTTGGAGGCTTATGATATTCCTGAATTATATGTTCATTTGAGTGTAAGCATACACTATCGTTGTCAAGTGATAAAATTTTAGAGTATGAATATCGTTCCCTCGAGGATTGTGATAATTAATAACTATCCTTACCTTAATTCCAACTTTAACGAAATGTTCAAAATCTTGATTTTATGAGATATATGAAAATAAAAATAAGAAATATAATAGAAAATGAATATTATGAAGAGAAATTTAATGAAGTAAGCTCTAGGGTTTCCGAATTCACCTTAATTAATCCCCCTTGCATTCTCAATCTTTTTAACCTAGAAATTATAATCTAATTGACAGTCAAGATACCCTAAACAATCCACTAACCTCTCTCGAGTTCTAATACCTTTCGAATGCTAACTCACTATGTCTCTATGTGAGTTATAACAAGTAAAAATTCATTAAGTTTTATGACTCTCAATTAAGACTACATAGACTATGCAAGTATATCTCTATCTTATATGCAATCTATAGTTTCTAACAATGAACTAGACACATAAATCTCTTTTAAGTTTTATTATGATTAACCTCTCATCTTTAGTGGCCAGTTAATTAGAAGCATTAAACATAGTATAGAAATTCAATTAAGAAAAATAATGCATACATTAAAAGATTGAAAATACAAGATTTCATAATTATGCTACATCGTAGCCTTAAAAAATAAAATTAGTTCATGCTCAAATATGAAATCAACTCAGAGTAAAAAGAAATAAAAGAGAATTGGTGATAGAATTGAAACTCTAATCTTCCTCTTCTAGTCAAGATCATCTTCCATTTCTTCAATCTCTCCATTGGTATATAATTTCTTAGCCTAGGGTCCATTTTTAAAGAGATTTTATGCCCATTGGATAGCTACAAATTGAATTTAAAATTGGGAGATTTTTTTTTCGTGACTCTATGATGTTGGCGCCACGACGCTATGCATCTCCACAAGTTGGCGTCGTAATGTTGAATCACATAATACTCATAAAATTACATTTGTAAATATTTTTCTTATCTTTCTATAGTCACTTGAATCGCCTCAATCGGAGTTCATATGAAAAAGTTATGTCCAAATTAGTGAAGCAATATCAAAGTTGTCAAAAATCTACAATCCTTAATATTTCTCCAATTTTCTCTCAATTCTTCATCTTCTTTTTATCTACAAAATAAACACACAATTACACATAAATTTAATATAAATTACTCAAAAATTCACAACATTCTAAATTAAAGATAATTAATTTATGAATATAAAACTAACTCATCAGTTTAGGATTTAAATCTTGGAGTTTAGGGTCACTAAGTATAAAGGCTGCAAATTAGAGTTTAGGATTTTGAGATTTAGAAATTGGAATTTTGGAATGTATAGTTTGGTGTTTGGGATTTTAGAGTTTTGGTATTCATGATTTGAGATTTAAGATTTAGAGTTTTTCGATTTGAGGTTTAGAGTTTGGTGTTTTGAGTTTTATTTTTTAGGTTTTGAAATTCGGAATTTGGTGTTTAAAATTTGCGATTTTAGAGTTTTGACGTTTGAATTTCTAGGTTTAAGATTTGTGATTTAGGGATCTATGGCTTCTGGTTTAGAATTTAGGGTATATAGTTTTGGATTTTAAGAGTAATTCTTTTTTCTCCTTTTTTGTTCTTTAAGATATAAATGATGCTTTTTTAAATTAAAGAATTTTAGGAAAATTATTTTTAATTCAATGATCAAAACAAAATTGAAAAATAAGTTAAAAGACCAAATTTTTTTTTGGATAAAACTATTAGCAGTGAAGAAGGAGAGGAGAGATATTCATATCATTTTGGGTACTATTTGTAATGGAATCATAAATTGAGGAGATATTGTAATGATTTTTAGATTAGAGACATACTAATTATTAGTATAGATCAAAATGAGTAATTATTATTTTCTAATATAATATATTTAATATTTAATTTCTTATCTTGTAAGAAAAAATATTTATTCAATGAAAATATTTTTAACATCAATAGTTTACTTTAATATACATTTATATTTTGTTTACTAATTCTATTTTTTATTTAGTAGAGATTTGGAAGATGAAGGAAATGTAACACCCCTAAGATTTAATAATTTTTATTTATGTATACATTATTAAAAGAAATAAAGGAGTAGTGATGTAATTGAAAAGTTTTAGAAATGAAAATAAAAACTTATTAATATTTTTGGGGTCAAATTATAATTTCTTAAAAGTTTTGGAGTTAAAATATAAATAATGAAATTTGCAAGAACTTCTCTCAAAAATTAAATATTTGCAGAATGGTCCCTTCATCAATATTAAAAAAGAAAGAAAGAAAAAAACATTTCGTAAACGAGGCGAATGAATAGTGAATAGTAACTTTCTCTCTCCTCCAGTTTCTCTCTCTAGATTTGGAGTATTTTTGAGCTTATGATATCAAAACTAAAGGTACCACTAGACTCAAGACAAATAGTATTACGATATTGGTCGAATAATTTTTTAAATAAGCCACAGTTCGAAAGTAGAAAATCATAGAAAAAAGTAAGTTCTAAAACTTCTATTTAAAGACCTTAATATATTGTGCACTTGACATTGATATGTAAATGTCACGGCTCCAAATGATGGAACACATGACCGGCACGACATAAGGGTTTCCCCCTAGCCGTAAGCCTAACACATAGCATGCACAACCATTCAGCACACAATCCAGTACATAATAATATAACTGGCCACATACGCCACATCCAATATCAGAAAATACTGTATATATATATATATATTGTTCATGAATCCAACATCCTTGATTCAACTTGGCCCATGGCCTCATAGTACAAACATTATTGTAAAACTTAAAATCATTTTTCAAACAACACAAGAAGCGAGGATCCTGCCTGTATGTTCATGGAGATATACTAGACATAACTAAACTAAACAACCAGTACAACAAAGCCTTGCCCAAACTGGGGCTCACCAATTCTAACTCAGCCTCCTATGGAGCTGTAGCTGGATCAGTGTTTCTTTGACTATCTGTGGGGAGAAAACAAAAGAGGGGTGAGATTACCACATCTCAGTGAATGGATAAATCATACTATAACAGAAACAGGGCAAACTAAGCACGAGTGTTTCGCAATGAATTAAATAATTGAAATCAAGGTATAGAAAACATTAAACATCTAATCATAATTTATTAAAAGAATGCTAAACAGTTCACATGATAAAACGGAATTAAATCAATAACTGTAAGCAAATCAATTATGCATGGTAAATAATAAATGAAGATATTTATGCAATAACAATGATGAATGTGGTATTTTAAAAATATTTAATCTTTAAGAAAAATGCACTAGTTTATTGGAGGTCTTTCCTAACAGATCTATCATCTCCCCCAAGCACACAGCAAGGGTAGGGTAATCACTGTAGGCGTAGACATAAGTCCACCCTAAATTTTATGTCTTAGGCAGTCATATGCCCGTCACAATATCCTAGGCCGAAGCCGTAACATGATCAAGGTGCACCAGGGCTAGCACTACCTGCGGCTAGCTAACAGTGATCTAAAAGGGTCCCTCCAATAGAAAACATGTGAAATATGCTATTCAAAGAGTTTAAAGTAAAACATTTCAATAACTTTACAATACAGCTATAATTCTCCATCTAGCTCTTTTCATGCATAAAATCTCGTTCTAAAACATATCTCATCCATGAATTCCCATGGAGACCTTTACAATCATAAATTTTCCCTTTTAAACATAGATCGTCCGTAGACGTCACATAGATGCTCATCATGCATTAAATCCTTTCATGGCTAACTTAGTTCATTTTTATGACTAAGTTCGCATTTCTATAAATCTAGCTCAAATGGAGAATTAATAGTCTAGATGCTTGCCCTGCATACCTAGGGTTCAACTAGGATTGAAATTTACAATTTCTAACATGGTTGGAACATATTGGTTTTCAAAGCAGTAAAACAATTTAACATACATTCCAACTAGTTAAAATCATACGAGAGAGTTATAAATCAAATTCCTAAAACATGCGTTATAGTATGAAAAACCCACTCACCGTACTAGAAGTCCAACAACGAGAATTTCACCTCGTAGTGGCTCAAAAACCTAGAAAATATAGACAGAGCATGAAAATTAGAAAATTCTAAAATCACTATTCACGCCGGAAAACACTATTCACTCGCCGGAAAACACTATTCACTCGCCGGAAAATACTATTCATGCTGAAACCTAAAAACCCCATATTCGATTCTAAAGCTATCTACGGGAAGAATTTCGGTAAAAACGAAGCCTAAAACGCAATAGGACGAAATTTTACCTTTGGAGGTACTATTCATGCGATTTTCCGGCGACCTTCCGGCGACTTTCCGGCGAAATTGATCGGTGGGTTTTGAAGTACTCGTTGCCACGAGTCCAACGGTCCTGACGGTTCGTCAATCGGAGGTCCGTAACTCCAGATATGAAGGTTTGAAAATCGAAGGGGAAAAGGAAAAATTGGGGGGGGGGGTGCGGGTTTTTTTCTGCTCTCTGCCTGGTATCCGTCTGCACATATATTGATGCTACAGTAACTTTTTAATTTTTTTTTTTTTTTTTTTAATTATTAAATAATTAATAATAAGATTTTCTTTATAAAATTCATATAAATTCCGTTTTTCATCATAAAATATCCCAAAAATTTCTAAAAATTTCCTTTCTCATAAATCTTTAGTTAAACTCTCACATCATAATTTTTCTTGATAAAAATAGTAATAAAACAAATTTCTAAACAAATATCTTTATTTATATTAAAAGAAAGAGTATTTCTAAAAATACCATAAAAATTCAATAGAAGCCGGTATAATTATTTTAAGCAACACAATACTTCTTTTACTTAAAAATCCACTTATTTTTAACAAATCATTATTATTTCTACATAATAAAAATATATTTGCTTATAGCGCGCCAAAATATAACTTCTAATATTTTTTTTTTCTATGTAATAAATATACATATTTTCTACGGTTCTTATCTCTATTGTCAAAATTCTCTCTTTTATTTTAAATTTCCTTTTCATTAAATTTACGGTTATTACATTCTTCCCCCCTTAAAGAAATTCGGTCCCCGAATTTTACAAAAACTAACAACATGAAAACATTTGACTACTCTTGAAACAGCTGAGGATACTTCTCTCTCATGACATCCTCTACTTCCCACGTAGCTTCCTCCTTGGAATGATTCTGCCAAATCACCTTCACTGTAGGGATATCCTTAGATCTCAACTTTTTCACTTGTCTATCAACAATGGCCACGGGTTTCTCTTCGTAGGCCAACTTGTCATCTAAAAGGATTTCCTGCGGTTGAATTACATGAGATGGGTCAGGTAGATACTTCCTCAACATCGAGACATGAAAGACTGGATGCACTTCACTCAACCCAGGTGGTAGGGCTAGGCGGTATGCCACTGCTCCTACCTTATCCAGAATTTCAAAAGGTCCAATATACCTCGGGCTTAACTTCCCTTTCCTACCAAACCGCATGATTCCCTTCATAGGTGAAACTCTGAGGAACACATGATCGCCTAGAGAAAACTCTAACTCCCGACGCCTATGGTCCACATAAGACTTCTGACGACTTTGTGCAGTTAAAAGCCGTTCCCTTATCAGCTTAACCTTCTCTATGGCATCTTGCACCAAGTCTGGCCCTAGCAGCTTGACTTCTCCAACTTCAAACCATCCAACGGGAGATCGGCATCTTCTCCCATAAAGAGCTTCAAAAGGTGCCATCTGAATACTGACTTGATAACTGTTGTTGTATGCAAACTCAGCTAATGGCAGGTATCCTTCCCAACTGCCACCAAAATCCAATATACATGCTCTAAGCATATCCTCCAGAATTTGAATCGTGCGTTCTGACTGGCCATCTGTTTGAGGATGAAAAGCGGTGCTTAGATCTAACCTCGTCCCCAAAGCTTCTTGAAAAGCTTTCCAAAACCTTGCCGTAAACTGTGGACCTCGGTCAGATATGATGGATATAGGGACTCCATGTAATCTGACGATCTCATTCAGATACAGGTTTGCATACTGAGCCACATTAAAGGTAGTCTTCACTGGTAAGAAGTGGGATGACTTGGTCATTCGATCCACTATCACCCATACTGAGTCATAACCCTTAGGGGTCCTCGGTAACCCTGTAACGAAGTCCATAGTAATCCTTTCCCACTTCCACTCTGGTATCTCAATCTGCTGGTGCAAACCGGCAGGCTTCTGGTGTTCAGCTTTCACCTGTTGACAAACCAAGCATTGAGCCACAAAGTTTGCTACATCCTTTTTCATCCCATTCCACCAATACAAGTCCTTGAGGTCACTGTACATCTTATTTGTTCCTGGGTGGATAGTATAGGCTGATTGATGTGCCTCCTCCAAAATCTGCTTCCTCAAGCTATCCACATCGGGTACACACAAGCGCTTCCCATATCTTAACACTCCTTCAGCATCCACGCTGAATTCAGAAGTCTGATTATTCCTGGATTCATCCTTGAGCTTGCACAGCTTGGCATCCTTGTCCTGATCTGCCTTAATCTGCTCAACCAGTGGAGAGTGTAGTTGCATGTGGGCTAACAACACCCCTGGCTCCTTCACTTCAAAACGCATCCCCTCACCTTCTAGCCGATGAATATCCCTTACCAACGGCCTCCGGAGTAGGGTAATATGGGCTAGACTCCCCATTGACTTCCTGCTCAAAGCATCTGCTACCACATTGGCCTTGCCTGGGTGGTACAAGATAGTGCAGTCATAGTCCTTCACCAACTCCATCCACCTTCTCTGTCTCAAGTTAAGATCTCTTTGTTGAAAGATGTACTTGAGACTCTTGTGGTCCGTGTAAATCTCACAGGGTTCACCATAGAGATAGTGCCTCCAAATCTTCAAGGCAAAGACCACTGCCGCCATCTCTAGATCATGTGTAGGATAGTTCTGTTCGTGCTTCCTGAGCTGCCTAGATGCGTAGGCTACAACATGACCATTCTGCATTAACACACAACCCAAGCCCACCCTTGAGGCGTCACAGTATACTGAGTATCCTCCAGTGCCCGTTGGGATAGTTAGAACTGGGGCTGTGGTTAGACACTTCTTCAAGGTCTGGAAACTTTCTTCGCATACATCCGACCACTCAAACTTAACTCCCTTCCTGGTTAATCTGGTCAAAGGAGCAGCAATTCTGGAGAAATCCTTGATGAACCTCCGGTAATACCCTGCTAGACCCAAGAAACTTCGGATCTCCGTCACACTAGCTGGGCGATGCCACTGCTGTACTGCCTCTACCTTCTCGGGGTCTACTTGAATGCCGTCCTTCGTGACTACATGCCCCAGAAACATAACACTGTCCAACCAGAACTCACACTTAGAGAGCTTGGCATACAACTGCTGATCCCTCAAAATCTGCAGAATGACCCGTAGGTGCTGTTCATGCTCCTCATGGTCTTTAGAATAAACCAAGATGTCATCAATGAACACAATGACAAACTGATCTAAGAATGGCTTGAACACCCTGTTCATCAAGTCCATAAAAGCAGCTGGTGCATTAGTTAGTCCAAAAGACATAACTAAAAACTCATAATGACCATAACGGGTCCTAAAAGCCGTCTTAGAAATATCTTCCTTCTTGATTCTCAACTGATGATACCCTGACCTCAGATCAATCTTGGAGAAACATTTCGCTCCTTGAAGTTGATCGAACAGATCATCAATCCTAGGTAAAGGGTAGTTGTTGCGCACTGTTAGCTTATTCAGTTGCCGATAGTCAATGCAAAGACGCAAAGACCCATCTTTCTTCTTCACAAAAAGAACTGGAGCACCCCATGGAGAAGTACTCGGCCTGATGAAACCTTTATCTAACAAATCCTGCAACTGACTCTTTAGCTCTTTAAGCTCTGTAGGTGCCATCCTGTAAGGCGGTATAGAAATTGGTCGAGCCTCTGGAATAAGGTCGATACCAAACTCTATCTCCCGTTCAGGAGGTAATCCTGGCAACTCTTCTGGAAAGACATCCAGGAATTCTCTTACCACTGCCATGTTGTCTACATCCGGTACCTTCCCATTCACATCTCTAACATATGCCAAATATCCCTGGCATCCCTTCTTCAACATCTTCTGAGCACCCAAGACTGATATCAGGTTACTGGGAGCTTTACTTCTATCACACTGGAACCGGAAAGGAACTTCATTTGGAGGGTTGAACTTGATTGCCTTCTCATAGCAATCCAAGGTAGCATAGCATGCTGCCAACCAATCCATTCCTAGGATTACATCAAAGTCGACCATGTCTAGGATGATCAAATCAGCAGATGTCTCCCTATCACCCACTGACACTTTACATGATTTGCATACATGCTCTACTGGCAAATAATCACCGACTGGGGTGGTTACAAAGAAAGGGGCATCCATCCTAATCGGATCTTTACCCAAACTCTTAGCAAAAATAGGGGAAACATAGGAATATGTAGACCCGGGGTCAAACAAAACATATGCTTCATGTAGGCAAACTGAAAGAGTACCTGTCATGACCGCATTTGAAGCTTGTGCATCCTGTCTGGTAAGAGCAAAAATCCTCGGTTCACCTCGGCCTGCTTGGCTTTGACCGCGGCCCATCATCCCTCTACCAGTACCTCTGCTACTTGCTTGGCCCGGTATAGTCCTTATAGGCTGAGCTGCCACTGGGGCTGGTAGTAAAGCTGGTCGAGTTGGCCCTTGGCTTGAGCCATACAACTGAGGACATTCCCTCTTCATGTGTCCAGGTTGGTGGCAATGATAGCAAACAATCATCTCCCTGCGGCACTGACCAAAATGATGGTTGCCACAAATAGGGCATTGTGGCCTGTTCTGCTGAATGGCTCTTGGTCCCGGTTGTCCTGGATACCTGGTGTTTCCCTGGCTAAGACCTAGCCTACCACTTGCATCTGGTCTCTGGTTGGGGTTCCCAACATTCTGTGGTGCTGGGCGCTGCTGGCTCTGGAATCGGGGTCCTTGGGAATGAGAACTTTGCCCTCCTTTGGAGCTCCCGTCTCTATCTCTCTTCCTCAGCTTGGCACTCTCAACATCGGCCACATGCCTAGTCTCCATCATTCTTGCGCAATCTACAGCCTCTGCATAGTTCGGGAATTGCTTCATCTGGGGTGCCACTGATTTAAACAATGCTGGCACCAACCCCTGGATAAATTTTCTGATCATGTCCCTTTCAGTAGGGACCATGTGCGGTGCATACGGCATCAGCTGTGTGAAGCGGTAGTCATACTCTGTGACTGACATACCAGGAGTCTGCTTCAACTCCACAAACTCTTGACACTTTTCATACCGGATACTCTGAGGCACAAACCTCTCCATGAAGACTTCCTTGAACTCTGGCCATCTCAAAGGTGGCGCTGTAGCTCCCCTTCCACGCATCATGGTCTTGAACCATACCTGCGCTACGCCAGACAACTGGAAGGCTGCCAATTCTACTGAGCGAATCTCTGGACACTTAAGAACTTCGCAGATCTTCTCAGTAGCCTCTATAAATTCCTGAGGATCTTCACTGGCCAACAACCCCTTAAAGGTTGGCGGTTTCAGCTTCAGGAACTCAGATAGTTCCACTTCCCTCTCAGCGGGTCTCACCTGCCGCTCCACGGACCTAACTGGTTCTGGAACGGAGGTAGTTGTTTTGGATTGTTGCGGGTCCCTTCTATCTTGCCCATCCCTTCTCTCAGCTAGATTTTCTATTGCCCGCTGCATACCCTGCATGGTTACCAGCATCTGGGCTATCACATCATCCCGGGGGTGAGAAGACATTTCCCCCGTCCTGGGAGTTTCAGCTTGCTCACTTCTTAACTCAGTTTGTTCGGCTGCTTCAGCAGCCCTTACACCTCTGCCACTGCCTCTAGGTCGGCCTCTGCCACGACCTCTACCTCGGCCTCTGCCACGACCTCTACCTCGGCCTCTAGGCACAGGTACTGCGGACTGAGCAGACTCTTCAGCCATCTGCTCTTGAACCGCGGGTTGCCTAACCTTTGATCTGGTTCTTGGTGGCATTTCGCTATAAAACAGAAATAGCTCAACCATCACTTAACCATACCATCATAGCATACTATAAACTGACTCACTTAAACAAAAAGACAACATCCTATCGAACCCCTTTAGCAGCACCGTGAGTATAAGCATGTCCGGATTCATACCCATACTCAAAGTCCTACCTAAAGGTCCGTATCTCCATGAACACAGGGAAACCTAACGCTCTGATACCATATTTGTCACGGCTCCAAATGATGGAACACATGACCGGCACGACATAAGGGTTTCCCCCTAGCCGTAAGCCTAACACATAGCATGCACAACCATTCAGCACACAATCCAGTACATAATAATATAACTGGCCACATACGCCACATCCAATATCAGAAAATACTGTATATATATATATATATTGTTCATGAATCCAACATCCTTGATTCAACTTGGCCCATGGCCTCATAGTACAAACATTATTGTAAAACTTAAAATCATTTTTCAAACAACACAAGAAGCGAGGATCCTGCCTGTATGTTCATGGAGATATACTAGACATAACTAAACTAAACAACCAGTACAACAAAGCCTTGCCCAAACTGGGGCTCACCAATTCTAACTCAGCCTCCTATGGAGCTGTAGCTGGATCAGTGTTTCTTTGACTATCTGTGGGGAGAAAACAAAAGAGGGGTGAGATTACCACATCTCAGTGAATGGATAAATCATACTATAACAGAAACAGGGCAAACTAAGCACGAGTGTTTCGCAATGAATTAAATAATTGAAATCAAGGTATAGAAAACATTAAACATCTAATCATAATTTATTGAAAGAATGCTAAACAGTTCACATGATAAAACGGAATTAAATCAATAACTGTAAGCAAATCAATTATGCATGGTAAATAATAAATGAAGATATTTATGCAATAACAATGATGAATGTGGTATTTTAAAAATATTTAATCTTTAAGAAAAATGCACTAGTTTATTGGAGGTCTTTCCTAACAGATCTATCATCTCCCCCAAGCACACAGCAAGGGTAGGGTAATCACTGTAGGCGTAGACATAAGTCCACCCTAAATTTTATGTCTTAGGCAGTCATATGCCCGTCACAATATCCTAGGCCGAAGCCGTAACATGATCAAGGTGCACCAGGGCTAGCACTACCTGCGGCTAGCTAACAGTGATCTAAAAGGGTCCCTCCAATAGAAAACATGTGAAATATGCTATTCAAAGAGTTTAAAGTAAAACATTTCAATAACTTTACAATACAGCTATAATTCTCCATCTAGCTCTTTTCATGCATAAAATCTCGTTCTAAAACATATCTCATCCATGAATTCCCATGGAGACCTTTACAATCATAAATTTTCCCTTTTAAACATAGATCGTCCGTAGACGTCACATAGATGCTCATCATGCATTAAATCCTTTCATGGCTAACTTAGTTCATTTTTATGACTAAGTTCGCATTTCTATAAATCTAGCTCAAATGGAGAATTAATAGTCTAGATGCTTGCCCTGCATACCTAGGGTTCAACTAGGATTGAAATTTACAATTTCTAACATGGTTGGAACATATTGGTTTTCAAAGCAGTAAAACAATTTAACATACATTCCAACTAGTTAAAATCATACGAGAGAGTTATAAATCAAATTCCTAAAACATGCGTTATAGTATGAAAAACCCACTCACCGTACTAGAAGTCCAACAACGAGAATTTCACCTCGTAGTGGCTCAAAAACCTAGAAAATATAGACAGAGCATGAAAATTAGAAAATTCTAAAATCACTATTCACGCCGGAAAACACTATTCACTCGCCGGAAAACACTATTCACTCGCCGGAAAATACTATTCATGCTGAAACCTAAAAACCCCATATTCGATTCTAAAGCTATCTACGGGAAGAATTTCGGTAAAAACGAAGCCTAAAACGCAATAGGACGAAATTTTACCTTTGGAGGTACTATTCATGCGATTTTCCGGCGACCTTCCGGCGACTTTCCGGCGAAATTGATCGGTGGGTTTTGAAGTACTCGTTGCCACGAGTCCAACGGTCCTGACGGTTCGTCAATCGGAGGTCCGTAACTCCAGATATGAAGGTTTGAAAATCGAAGGGGAAAAGGAAAAATTGGGGGGGGGGGGGGGCTGCGGGTTTTTTTCTGCTCTCTGCCTGGTATCCGTCTGCACATATATTGATGCTACAGTAACTTTTTAATTTTTTTTTTTTTTTTTTAATTATTAAATAATTAATAATAAGATTTTCTTTATAAAATTCATATAAATTCCGTTTTTCATCATAAAATATCCCAAAAATTTCTAAAAATTTCCTTTCTCATAAATCTTTAGTTAAACTCTCACATCATAATTTTTCTTGATAAAAATAGTAATAAAACAAATTTCTAAACAAATATCTTTATTTATATTAAAAGAAAGAGTATTTCTAAAAATACCATAAAAATTCAATAGAAGCCGGTATAATTATTTTAAGCAACACAATACTTCTTTTACTTAAAAATCCACTTATTTTTAACAAATCATTATTATTTCTACATAATAAAAATATATTTGCTTATAGCGCGCCAAAATATAACTTCTAATATTTTTTTTTTCTATGTAATAAATATACATATTTTCTACGGTTCTTATCTCTATTGTCAAAATTCTCTCTTTTATTTTAAATTTCCTTTTCATTAAATTTACGGTTATTACAGTAAAGTTATAAGATTTCCTTAAAAAAAAGGACATGTATATGTGATAACCCTAATTGAAAAATTTCTGACAGAGAAATTTTATTGAGATTGAAAATTATGTATTATACTGAAACATTGTTTACTAACAGCAAGTGATGTTAGCCCTGGTGCACCTTGACACCTTAGCTAGCAGGGATAGTACTAGTATCGTGTAACGGCCAACACATGGGATATGATATGTGAAGAAGAGTGAGATGCCTCCTATCTGAGCGAGACGCCGACTATATGATATGTGATTTGCCCTCCCTTGCTATGTGCTTAGGAAATGTCTATATTAAAGTCCTTTCGTGTGTCCTCTTGGATGGTGGTAGGGCAAACTTTGGCCGAGATACTGAGTTTAAGCAAATCGTGCATCACCAAAGTACAAAAGGGCTTGAACTCTGATATGAGATCCTCCTAATGTTTTCATGTGAAATATTTTGATGCATAACAACATTTGTTTAATGATCATATAGTATAGTATATGGTTTTGGATATCTGAATATCATTTTATTTGAGAATATTTGAAATAAGGGTCCCATATGGATGTACTTTCGAATTGTAATTTTCTACGTTATAAATTTTAAAATATGAGTACATCTATATGTTGACTTAAGAGCTCATAGGAGATATTATCTGCTCACTGAGTTGTCAAACTCATTACACGATATTTATACATTTTTCATATAAGAATACAGAGTTTGGTTATTTTCTTTCAAATAGGTGATCAACTAGGCGACTTATTCTCTGGTGAGCCTATTTTGTTTCTATAGCTCATAGATTTTGATTTATATTGTACTTGTACTTTAGATTATGCTCTAAACGCCACAAGCAAGATTCTTACTTCTATTGTTATTATGATATTTATAAAATTAGTCTGTATATTGTGTTTACGTGAGAGAACATATTTGTATCTATTTCCATAATGAACCCTTGTATTATACCTATTATAGTAAAGATCTATCCGTAAAGTATGTGTTTCACGTGCCCTTAAAAGTAAGGGTGTGACAAGTTGGTATCAGAGTATTAGATTTTCCTATGACTATCAGAGCAAACGATTCTGTAGTAGGAATTTGAGTATGGTTATATAACCGCGGACATATTTATACTCACAGTGCTGCTGTGGAATTCTATAGGGTCTCATCTTCTTCTTCCTTTTGACTTTTATCCTTACGTATGCAATGTTTAAACATTGATGTGTATGTCTTAGACGGTGCCTCTTGAGTGTGGTGTAATATCCCGTAATTTTTATTTTTTAAATAATAATGTTTTACGATAAAAAAAAATATATTTTTATTGTAAATGATTATATTCTGCTAAAAGCAAGTATACTTTTAAATAAAGTAATTATTGTTTTGCTTCCAATAATTATATTAGCCTTTAATAAATTTTTGTTTCATTTTTAGAAATATTCTTTCTTTTATTATGTATAAAGATATTTATTTTGTGATTTTTTTATTAAGATTTTTATCAAGAAAAATTATGATTTAAGAGTTCAACTAAAGTTTTATGAGAATATAAATTTTTAGAATTTTTTGGGATATTTTAGGATGAAAAACTGTATTTATATGAATATATATGAAATAAAATAAAAATAAAGCTAAATATTTAATTATTAAATAATAATTATTATTATTATAAAAAATAAAAATAAAAGGAGCACGGGAGAAGACGCAGAAATCGAAGAAGATATGTTTATGGTATATGTGTTTTATGTGCCCTAAAATTAGGGGCGTGACATGTGGACTACCAGTTCAGCTTTTGAACTCGTTTTGATAAACAGTGAAAAAGAGAACCCTATTAGGTACAAAGAAAAAAAAATTAGCTGAAAGTAAGAAGATTTCAACCAAACACAAAGATAATGACTTGTTTAGATGTCAAGATAGTTTAAATTGGTTTTTTGATTTGCTTATGTGAAACAATATGACGAATAAATAATACAATGTTGATAGTGGGTTATGATGTGATTGAGATTGTTAACTCCAAGATAATGGTTTGTAATAAAGTGTATGTGTTTTGAAAATGGTTGTAAATCCCTTTTTGATGTTTGAGTTGAAACTTGCACATATAATTAGAATTTACAAGCTGTGGGGTGGATTGAATTTGAGAGTAGAGAATCTATGAAGGTAATGCTTTTCAATGATAGATTCTGTTGATATAAAGAATTCGAAGACAATTTGGTTTTCAATAATATTATATACAAGCATTATGAGAAATGAATGTTTGCCCATAGAAATTTAAAATTTAAGGTATGCAAAATGGACAATTCATGTGAAGGACTCTTAGATAGACATAAGTTTTTCATGATTGATTGTTAAGACATTGCATAAACATGTTAAAGAATAAAGTCAAAATGGGTTGACCTTGTTTAAATTTTTTGAAGTGCGTTCTAGCTGATACAGTATGAAGATGTCATCAATAGCATAAAAGGTTAGTAAAAGAGTTGCAAGTAGTGAGCAATTAATGGAAGCATGTACCTAGTAATTTAATTTCAGCTTTAGCAACCCATAAGTTATTACAAAAAAGGTGTCAAGGATATTTGACAGTGGTAAGAGATGTTGATATAAAGTATACCAATGTAGATCAGATTTCAGTTATTAGGGAATTTCCTGATGTGTTCCTAAAAGAATTGCCTGGATTACCTCGAAACGAGAAATAAAATTTGATATTGATTTATTTTCTAGAACCTAATTAGTATCTATATCCCTATATAGAATGATATCGACTGAACTTAAGAAACTAAAAAAAATATTTGTTACAAGACTTGATAGACAAGGGATTTATAAACCCTAGTACTCTCCTTGAGGTGCTCTAATCCTATTTGTGAAAAAGAAAGATGGATCACTGCGGTTATGCATAGATTACAGATAATTGAACAAAGTGACAGTGAGTAATAAATACATATAATCTCGTATAGATGGTTTGTTTGATCAATTATAGTGTGTTCAATGTTTTTTTAAAAAAATTGATTTGATATCTAGGTATCATTAATTGAGGATAAGAAAATAGGATATTTTGAAAATTGCTTTCAAGATTCGGTATGGGCACTATAAGTTCTTAGTAATGCTATTTGGTTTAACAAATGCTCCAGCAGCATTCATGGATTTGATGAATAGAGTATTTAAACTTTTCTTGGATCAATTTTTTATTATATTCATAGATGATATCCTAGTATATTCAAGGAGTTTAAATAAGCATGAGCAACATTTAAGGATAGCTTTGCAAATTCTAAGAGAACACCAATTGTATGCTAAGTTTTCAAAATATAAATTTTGACTTAGTAGTGTTATTTTCTTAGGGCATGTAGTTACCAAGAATGGTATTCAATTTGATCCTAAAAAGATAGAAATAGTGTAGCAATAACCACGCCCTATTACAATTACAGAGATCCATAGTTTTCTTGGCTTAACAGGTTATTACCATAGATTTGTTAAAAAAATTTCAAAAATTGTTGCTCCTTTGACGAGATTGACAAGAAAAGGAATAAAGTTTGATTGGTCAGATGAAAGTGAGAGACGTTTTCAGAAACTAAAGGAATGTTTGACAACAGCGCCAGTATTATCTATTCCTTCAGGTACCGGAGGATGCACTGTAACAACTCTATTTTTTTACATATATACATATATATAATTTTTTTTAAAGTCGCATAAAGTCATTACCTTAATTTAACTCATAATAACATTCAATTAATTTAACCAAGCATAATTAAGATTTACATATCATTAATTAACAACATTCGTATGCAAATCAAACACATATATGTCTACATCTTATTCATCCTTATTGACCAGCTCTGGAAATACGGGTGCAGGTGGTTGTACCTTCACCAGAATCTTAGCCAACTCGACCACAAACATCTTATTAATTTCTTGGATCTGCCCAACATAGAGTAACTCGCACACTAAGAGCCAGAGCCAAAGAAAAATATGCAAAACTAGTTTTCTGAACATGATATAAAAATATAATGAGAATTAAATTCCAGTAGGTTCAACAATAAATCATAATTATCATCAATATAGCTCATCATGTCATGTTCATCTGTATAAGTTACAACAATTACCTTAGGTCACATGAATGCACTTTATCTATACACATAAAAATTGTACAGTAATGACATGGATGACATGAATAACTATTTTTAAAATATCATATGATGGCTATCAACTAATTTTCATGTTAAGTTACCCCGGTCAGGGTGAGTACTTTCTACTCTCCGATACGGGCTTTTCTCGCTCCGTCTAACATGACACAATTTCTTTTCTCATTAACATAATCATAGCCATTGGTAGGCGCGTCCTCTGCTGGTGCACCACATGAACCGCCATGTGACCGTACTCATTTCTTTTCTTTTCTTTTCTTTTCACATTAATAGCATAAATATGATATCAATAACAAGTATGTTCATTATACTTACATGCATAATTTTTCATATAATCATTACAAAAAAAAAATCATTGGTAATCATGTCATGAATATAATCGTTTCAAATATCATTTTAAAATATTTTCATGTCAAAATTACACACTTAAGATGGTAAAGAGTTCATGCAATGGCAATGGCTATGACATACACTAGTCATTTATTATTTTCATTTATAAGATTTTTCTTCTTTTTTAAATATTATCATCATCTCTTCACTAAATAGAGCATAACATCCTCATTTTAAATCTAATTGAGGTGATCTTGGTGTCAATAGAAAGATAAGACAATCCTCTAAAACCCTTATGTTGAATATTTTAGTGAAATCTTAAGTAATCATGGTATTACTACTCCCTCAAATTCAATGTTATGTCTTCTCGAAAAGGTTCAGACATCTATTTACTAATTGGACCATATCTCCCTTATACAAACTTTAATTGATGTAATTCCAAAGCCTATAAAACGCTACGACATTTATATACAACTTTCGTGTTTATCATGTCTTTAGATTCCTTACTAATTATTCCCAGAAAATCAAAAACAAAAACACTTACATTTACCACTCTGGATTTTATACTGATTCTAACCTTTACGCATTAATCAGCCATATCTCTCATATGAACTCCAAATTAAGTGCTTCTAGAGCCTATAAATCCGTGATTCATATATCTATATTTATTATGTTAACAATTACGTTTAATTCCCAACATATGTTGCTCAGAAATTCAAATACAGAAGCATACATAACAGATTCTTCCCTAGTTAGCTAGTTTCTGACCTTTGTTTACTAATATGACCATATCTCCCTCATATTGATTCCAATTTGTATGATTCTAGTGGCTAAAAATCCATGACGCATAGATCTACATTTTTTATGTTAATCATTGCTTTTAATTCCTTACAGATGTATCCCAGAAATTCAAACACCAAACCATACCTGACAGATTCTTCTCTGGTCAACCATTGTCTGACCACGGCTTACATATCGAGCAATATCTCCTTCATCTGGACTCCAAATTATGTGATTCCAGTGGCTAAAAATCAGTGAAATATAAATCTACATTTTTTAAGTTAACTATTTCTTTTAATTCTTAACTGATTCTTCTCAAAATATCAAAAACATAAACTTTCTTAGTTAACCCGAAATCCAGTTTCCTAACCAATCCTTTCCTAAGGTTTTAGTTCATCATTATATTACATCATCTTCCATTTTCTTTACATCTAATCATATTCTATCAATTTTTTACCACATTCAAATATACAAAATAGTAGCATAAAAAAGCATAAAATGTTTTACTAACCATAGCCATACCTATGCAAAATTTTTCACACCAACTGTAATGTCCAAAACATCCATCATATGCAAAATAACATCTAACATGATATAGCAACATCCATGGCCAATCATCAAAGTAACAAATATTGTAAATTTCATCAAAGTTTTAAGATCAAATTTCTACATAAATGTTACAAATTTTAAATCTTTTCTAAAAAGAAATATTGTTAAACTTGCCTATAAATCTCCCTAGCTCATTTAATGAATTCTTTTTCTTGTTTCCTCTTAAAGGAAGTAGTAAAATTCTTTCCTTCCCTTAGCTTTTCTAGGAGCTTAAATAAGAGAAGGAGGGTGAGTTTTTGAACCCCAAGGATGAAGAAGAAAGATAGATTTAAGTGGAGATTAAGCTAATTTACCTTGAGTACTTAATCCTCTAGACTTCTCCTTCTTCTTCTTTCCTTTCTTTTCCTCTCTTTCTCTCATTTTCTCACTCTACCTTGCCTCTATTTTTCCTCTCCCTCACTTGGACGAAATTATAATGTTATAGGGGTGGATTTTGCTTAAATAGACAATCAAGTGGTTCACCTTTCATGATCATGAGTTTACCTTATCACAATTAGGATGCACTTGGTTGATTTTTGGAAAACAAACAACTCATATTCTTGTCTTCCTCTTTCTTAGTCAAGATATACATAGTAAAAGGAGATTTGTATTTTGAAAATTATGATAATATGTTCTTAAGACAAGGGACAAGGTCCCTTTGATTTAGGGATTTATTTTCTTTTTCTTTTGTCTTAATCAATTATGATAGGTTTGCCTTTCTAAGTGGCAAATTTTCAGCCCTTGAATCTCCTTTACTTGGCTGAAATTATTTGTGTAGGATGGAAATGTTTTGTCCTAATGCTATGTATTATGATACTACTTGCTAAAATTATGAGTGTAGGATATAGATGTTTTGTCCAAATGCCATGTATTATTATAACACTTGCTTAAATTATGAATGTAGGATATAGATATTATCACATCACTTGCTAAATTTTTGTTTTAATGCCATGTAACCTAATCTTTATTATTATTACACTATTATTTCATCACATGATTTATTTTATTTTATTTTTCCTCTTGGATTTGGGCTCATTTCTACCCATTTCCTTTGCTTTGGATAAAATTTTACCTTTCTTGAAAGACTTGGTCACATTTTCATAATTTTTGAGCTATCGGTCCAACTTCTATATCCTAGTTCAAGCCTATGTTTTATTTTTTGCTTAGGTTATCCAATGGGCTTGCTAGAAACTTATGTGAAGTGGAAAAACTCTATATGAAGTGTCCATAGGTGAAAGCCCAATTTATGGGTAGAGATGTTAAACTTAGAAATTTCTAACTCTTAAATTATAAAAAATTATCCTAATCCAATCTTTTTAAAATTTTAAGACATTTACTTACTTCACAAAAATTTATCTTCCTTACTAAAGAATTTCGTCTCTCTTTAGTATGTTATTTTTAATTTTTTTTCTATTATATTTTCTCTTTTTACTTGTTCCCTTAATGTTAGAAACAATTCCTATGCATACACATAAGGTGAAAGATTTTTAAGGATTATATTTCCTTAAATATTTAAAAATTGTCTAATAAATTTTATTTTCTTAATTAAATATTTATGTACCTTTAAAAGAAAAAAAATTAGGAATATTACATTAAATATTTATGTACCCTTATTAATAAAATAAACGAAATTAAGAATGTTACATACACAGTATATTGTGATGCATCAAAAATTGAATTAGGGTGTGTGTTGATGCAACATGGTCGAGTTATTGCATATGCATTTAGACAGCTTAAACAGTATGAGTAAAATTATCTGACTCATTATTTAAAAATGGCAACAGTGGTTTTTGCTCTCAAAATTTGAAGGCATCACTGTATGGTGATACATGTGAAATCTATACAGATCATAAAAGTCTCAAATACATATTTCAACAAAAAGATCTTAACTTGAGACAAAGACGATTGATGGAATTACTTAAAGATTATGATTGTTGTAACAACTTTTTTTTATATTTATTATTATTATATAATATAGAGTTCACATACACGTCATTAATCAAAACGTACGTACAACATATCAAACACATAAATATCTACATCTTATTTATTCTCGTTGACCAATTCTGGAGATACAGGTGTGGGTGGTTGCACCTTTACCGGAATCCGAGTCAACTCGACCATAAATATTTTATTTGTTTCTGGGATCTGCCTATCCTAGAGTAACTCGATCCAACGTGCACTAAAAGTCAAAGTCAAAGAAAAATCTAGATAACTAATTTTCTGAACATGACATGGAAATATAGTGAGAATTAAATCACAGTAAATTTAACAATAAATCATCATCAATATAGCTCATCAAGTCATGTTCATCTGTATAAACTACAACAAATATCTTTGGTCACATGAATGCACATTATCTATGCATATGAAAATTATACAGTAATAACATGTATAACAGGATTAACTATCATATGATGACTATCAATGTATTCTCATATCAAGCTACCCCAGTCAGGGTGAATATTTTCTACTCTCCGGTACGGACTTTTCTCACTCCGTCCGACATGGCTCACTTTCTCTTTCTTTTCTTATTAACATGATCATAACCATTGGTAAGGCATCCCCTACTGCTACACCACACAGATTGCCATGTGACCGTGCTCATTTCTTTTCTTTTCACAATATAGTCAAAAATATGCTTTCAATAACAAGTATGTTCATCAAAATATAATTATTACCAAAAATCATTAGTAATCATGTCATGAACATAACCATTTAAAATATCACTTTATAAAATATTTTTATGTCAAAATTTCACACTTAAGATGGTAAGAAGTTCATACAATGGAAATGGCTATGGCATATACTAGTAATTTATTATTTTCATTTATAAGATTCTTCTTCTTTTTTAAATATTAATTTTATTTATTTATTTTCTTGATGCAAGTTTTCATCATATCTGACCTTCTCTTACTAATCAGATCATAACTCTCTCAATTTAACTCCAATTTAGGTGATCTTGGTGTCAATTTAAAGATAAACAAATTATCTAAAACCATTATGTTGCAAAGTTTAGCGAAATATTAAGAAATCATGGTGCTATTATTCCCTCAACGTACAGGTTATTTCTTCTCGGGTAAGTTCTAACCTCTACCTACAAATTTGTCCCTATCTCCCTCATAAGAATTCCAATTTAAGTGATTCTAGTGGCTAAATATCCGTGACACATATAGAAATAATTTTTATAGTAATCATTTTTTTTAATTCCCTACAGAATGTTCCCAAAAATTAAAACACAAAAGCTATCTTAAAAAATTATTCACTGATTAACCAATTTCTGATCACTACTTACTAATCAGACTATATCTGCCTCATATGGACGCCTCATATGGACTCCAAATTGAGTTATTCTAGTGACTAAAACTCCGTGGCACATATAGAAATAATTCTTATGTTGACCATTTATTTTAATTCCCTACAGAATGTTCCCAGAAATTAAAACACAGATTCTATCCTAACATATTCTTTCCTGATTAACCATTTTCTAACCACTGCTTACTAATCGGACCATATCTACCTCATATGGACTCTCAATTGAGTGATTCTAGTGGCTAAATATCCATGAGACATAGATCTACATTTTTCATGTTAACCATTTCTTTAAATTCCTTACCGATTCTTCCTAAAATTTTAAAAATAGAAGCTTAAAATTTTTCCAACCATAGCCATACTTATGCAGAATTATCTACACCAGCCTAAGTATTCAAACATACATAATATGTAACATGATATAGAAACATCCATGACCAATCATTAAAGTTCTAAGATCAAAATCCCATATAAATATTACAAGTTTCAAAACTTTTCTTAAAAAAAAAATATTTTTAAACTTACCTTGATCAATTAGCCCTCTAGACTTCTCCTTCCTCTCCTTTCCTCACTCTACCTTCATTCTATTTTTCCTCTCCCTCACTTGGATGAAATTATAATGTTATAAGGGCGAGTTTTGCTTATATAGACTATCAAATAATTTACCTTTCATAATCATGGGTCTACCTTATCACAATTAGGATGCACTTGGTTGAATTTTTGGAAAACAAACAACTCATGTTCTTATCTTCCTCTTCCTTCGTTAAGATATGCATAGGAAAAGGAGATTTGTATTTTGAAAATTATGATAATATGTTCTTAAGATAAGGGACAAGGTGCCTTTGATTTAAGAATTCATTTTCTTTTTCTTTTGTCTTAATCAATTATGATAGGTTTTTCTTTTTAGGTGGCAAATTTTCAACCCTTGAATCTTCCTTGCCTAGCTAATATTATTTGTGTAAGATAAAGATGTTTTGTCATAATTCTATGTATTATTACCCATTTGCTAAAATTATGAGTGTAGGATATAGATTTTTTATCCTAATACCATGTATTATCATACCACTTGCTAAAATTATGAATGTAGGATATCACACCACTTACTAAATTTTTGTCTTAATGCCATGTCACCTAATCTTAATTACACCATTATTTCATCACTTTATTTTTATTTTTCCTCTTGGGTTTGGGCTCATTCTTGCCCATTTTCTTTACTTTGGTTAAAATTCTACCTTTCATAATGGGTTTGGTCACATTTTCATGATTTTTGAGCTACCGGTCCAATTTTTATATCCTAGTCCAAGTCTATGTTTTATTTCTTCCTTGGGCTATCCTATTGGCTTGCTAAAAATTCATGTGAAGTAAAAAAACTCTATATGAAGTGTCCATAGATGAAAGTCCAATTTATAGGTGGAGATACTGAACTTAGTAACTTTAACTCTTAAATTAGGAAAAATTACCATAATCCAATCTTCTTGAAATTTTAATACATTTACCTACTTTACTAAAATTTATCTTCCTTACCCAAGGATTTCACTTTTCTTTAGTATATTTATTTTTAATATTTTCTCTTAGGTTTTCTCTCTTTACCTATTCCATTAATGTTAGAACATTTCTATGCATACACGTAAGGTGAAGAATTTCTAAAGATTATATTTCCTTAGATATCTAAAAATTATCTAATAAATTTTATTTCCTTAATTAAATATTTATGTACCTTTATCAATAAAAGAAATGAAATTAGGGATGTTACTTTGAATACTTTTGTACTTTTATTAATACATGAAACAAAATTAGGAATGTTACATTTCTTTCCCCCTAAAAGAAATTTTGAAGAAATTTTGTCCTCAAAATTTCAAAAATTACCTAATAAGAACAATTTCGGATATTTCTTCCTCATGACTTCTTCTAACTCCTAAGTTGCTTCTTCCGGAGTCAAACCTTCCTATAACACCTTAACCAGGGGAATAGTTTTGTTCTGCAATTGCTTCACGTCAGTGTCCAATATAGATGCTGGTACTAGCTGGTATGTCATGTTCTCCTTTATTTAGATTGGTTCATCTCGTATCACATGTGAGGAGTCTGGAAGATACTTCTGGAGCTGTGATACATGAAAAATATTATGCAAGTTAGACAAATTAGGTGGGAGAGCAACTTGATATGCTGATGTCCCTACTTTCTTCAGTATTTGGTAAGGTCCCAAAAATCATGGATTTAACTTTTTGGTCTTGAGAGACCTACCAACTCCAGTGGTCGAAGAAAGTTTCAGAATTACATGATCTCCTACCTCAAACTCCAGAGGTCTATGTCTCTTATCATAGTAACTCTTTTACCGATTCTAAGCTGTGAGCATTTTGTCTCGTATAATACTGATTTGTTCAGTGGTTTGTTGAACTAGATCAGGATCCAACAAGTTCTTTTCTCCTACCTCAGACCAACATAGTGGAGATCGACACTTTCTATCATATAAAGATTCATAGGGGGCCATCTTAATACTAGAGTGATAGCTATTATTATAAGCAAACTCTACTAAAGGTAGGTACTTATCCAATCCTTTACATTGCTCTATCAAACTGACCCTCAACATATCTTCTAGGGTTTGAATGGTCCGTTCTATCTGCCTGTCAGTCTGAGAATGGTAGGCAGTACTGAACCACAATTGAGTACCAAAAGCTTCCTGCAACGCCTTCCAAAACCTTGACGTGAACTTAGGATCTCTATTAGAAACGATATTTAAGGAAATTCCATGTAGTCTAACTATTTTCTGGACGTACAATTGGGTTAATTTATCTAGTGAATAATTAATTTTTATGGGCAAAAAGTGAGCAGATTTGGTTGATCTGTCAACTATTACCTAGATAGAGTCATGTCCAACAAAAGTCTTGGGTAAACCCATGACAAAGTCCATCGAAATACTGTCCCATTTCCATTTAAGGATCTCAAGAGGTTGTAAAAATCCTGCTGGCTTTTGATGCTCTGCCTTCACCTTCTGACAAATGAGACATTTCGTCATAAACTCGACAATGTCCTTTTTCATCCCTTGCCACCAATACATCCTCTTTAAATCCTCATACATTTTAGTGCATCCAGGATGGACTGTGTATTTACTATGATGCGCTTCCTGCAGGATCTTAGTCCTCAACTCTCGTTCTTGAGGGACACAAATCCTTCCTTGATACATGCTTGCCCTATCTTTCATGACAAAAAAAATTACCTTGGTCTTTATAATCCTGTAAGTATTGGTCGTGAGCTTGAGCCTCTTTGATCTGGGCTCTAAGATCACACCCTATACTTAAACCATTAATGACTAGCTTTTTTAGAGTAAGAGTAGTGGCTAGCTTCAAATTTCAAAACTCATCTAGCATCTGCATCTCATACACCATCATCTGGCCCATGTGTAGAGATTTTCGACTCAAGGCATCAGCTACAACATTCACCTTTCCTGGATGATACTTTATCTCAAACCTGTAGTCATTGAGAAACTCTACCCATCTTCGTTGTCTCATATTTAACTCTTTCTGATCAAAAAGGTACTTAAGACTCTTATGATCATAGCATACTTCAAATGTTGCACCATACAAATAGTGTCACCAAATCTTAAAGGTAAACACTACCGCTGCCAATTCAAGATCATGGGTTGGATAATTTCCTTCATGGGGTCTTAGTTGCCTAGAAGCATAAGAAACTACCCTCTTGTCTTGCATTAGCACACACCCTAACCCTTTCTTTGAAGTGTCACTATACACTTCAAAATGTCCTGTAGGGTCTGGAATAATTAAAATAGGAGGAGTGATCAATTTTGTTTTAAGCTCTTGGAAACTAACTTCACATTAATCAGTCCATTTGAAAGGACTTCCCTTCCTGGTCAATTTAGTCAATGGCAAGGTTATACGAGAGAAGTTTTGTATAAACCTCCTGTAGTATCCTGCCAAACCCAAGAAACTTCTGACTTATGTAACCGTTTTTGGTCTTTTCCACTGAATCACTACTTCCGTCTTGTTAGGGTCTACAGCTACCCCTTTATTGGAAATGACATGTTCAAGAAATTTTAGCTCTAACAGCCAAAATTCACACTTATCTAATTTGGCATACAAATTTTTCTCTTTCAACACTTGCAGCACGATTCGGAGATGTTGTTCATGTTCTTTCTCACTCTTAGAATATATCAAGATGTTATCAACGAATACTACCACAAATTGATCTAGGTAGGGTCGAAAAATGCGATTCATGTAATCCATGAAAATTGTAGGTGCATTTGTCAACCCGAAGGACATTATGAGAAACTCATAGTGCCCATACCTCGTCATGAAGGCTGTTTTAGGTACATCCTCCTCCTTGATCCTAATTTGATGGTATCCCGATCTCAAGTCAATTTTAGAAAAGATGGAGGCTCCATTCAGTTCATCCAATAAGTCATCTATCATAGGGAGAGGGTATTTATTTTTGATAGTCACTTTATTCAGCTGTCTGTAGTCTATGCATAATTTCAAACACCCGTCTTTCTTTTTAACAAATAACACAGGAGCTCCCAAGGTGATACACTTGATCTAAAGAATTGCTTGTCTAACAGTTCCTCCTACTATTTCTTAAGTTCCTGTAGTTCTTTCGAGGCCATTCTATAAGGTGCAATAGAGATAGGCCCTGTCCCAGGCAAGAGATCAATAGAAAACTCTATCTCTCTCTTGGGAGGTAAGCTTGGAATATCATATGGAAATACTTCAGGAAACTCAATGACTATTGGGATTTCATCAAACTTTAGTTTAACTTCTAGATTTGATAAGTGCAAGAGAATGTATCTAAGTACTCCATTCTTCAACTCTTTATTGACTTGATTGGCATTAAGCATCAATAACTGCATCCTCTCTCCTGAAGTAGGAGGTAGAAATTCAGTGGTCTTGTTGCAACAATTCAACATGACCCGATTTCTAGATCTTCAGTCTAACCCTAGAATGACGTTAATACCTTTTAAAGGTAGACAGACGAGATCCACAGAAAAAGTTTTTTCCTGAATAGTGACTTGATAGTCTTTACATACAGAGGAAGTTAAGACCCTTTTCCCCATGGGAGTTACTACAGATAGCTCATAGTGGGTTTCAGAAATAGGATACTGAAGCTCCCTAATGCATTCTTTCGATATAAATGAATGACTAGCATGTCACGCCCCTACTTTAAGAATGCGAATATCTCTAATATCTGATAAACTTTATTATTATGCATTCACAAATAGTCTCACAATATCACATATCCGAGTATTATCAAACGTTTACAAATTCCCAATACTAATAATTATATATACCATGTCTATATATATAACAGGTTTACAGCAGAAACAAGGATCCTGCCTGTAACGTTTAGAGCAACTCTAGAGTACAAATATATTACATTTTTAAACAGTGAGAGTCAAGAAACAATTTAGGCTCACCACAGAAGTACGATACCTAGTCGATCAAAAAGTTGTAGGACCAAACTCTGGGTCTTTATCTGAAAAATATGTCAACTACGTGTAGTGAGTTTTACAACTCAGTGAGCAGATAATACCTCCTATGACCTCTTAGGTCAACATATGGATGTACTAATATAATAAAATTTATGTTATCAAAAATTATATTTTAGAAGTACATCCACATGGGACCCGCATTTTCAAATATTCTCTGTTCAAAATCATAATCAGGTCTTTCAAACCATATGCGGTACTGTATAAACAATGCTCATATCAAGTTCATAATCGTATTCAATACTGTAAAATCATTAATCAAAATATGTTATGCATCAAAACATGTCTCATAAAATATTCGGAGGATCCCATATCAAAACCACCACATCAGAGTCTAATCCCCTTCCGTACTTTGGTGGTATAGGATTTGCCTAAACTCAGCCTCTTGCTGAGGTTTGCCCTACTACCATTCAAGAGGACACGCGAAGGGACTCTATGTAGGTCTTTTACCAAGCACACAGCAAGGAAAGGCAAATAACATCTCATATAACTGGCATCTCGCCCATATATACGAGGCATTCTGCTCTCCTTCACATATAATCTCCCGTGTGTTAGCCCTCACACGAGGCTAGCACCACCTCCCCTGCTAGCTGAGGCAATCAAGGTGCGCACCAGGGCTAACATCACCTGCTGTTAGCAGACAGTGTTTCCAATAGGATTCCTCCACAGAAAAATACCATATGCACGTATGCCATATAATCTAGTATAAAATTCTCAATATAAAATAGACTTTCAGTTTCAATATATTTCCTCTATCAAAATTTCCCAATCAGGGGAATCATATACACATGCCTATATTTGAGGCAAAAAAATCACTGTATAAATCAACAACATATGCATAACATATTTCCATTGTCATATAATGAGAAATGCATTTAGAAATAACGTATTCACAGCATTTCAAAATCTATTTCAAAAATCATACTCTTCATGAACTAGATATCATTTCTCAACCATTTCAGAAATTCATAATCATTTCAAGAATATATGAAAATATAAATAACATGTAATCATACCCATTTATCCATGTAAAGTTCAAGAAGAGTAAAAATAAGTTAAAGGAAGAATTATCTACTCACAGGTAAGGGTTCCAGATTGGACAGCCCTAAAATCCTCGTTTCTAGTCTGAATTCGGTAAAACAAACCCCAAAATCAAGTCCGAAAGGTCCAAAGACTTGAAAAATGACTTCGGGAGTTTAGTCACTATTCACGCAGAAAAACACTATTCACCGTCACTATTCATCACCGGAAAATACTATTCACCGTCACAAAATTTTTTACCGAATCAACAAAACGAACTCATATCTTAATCTAGTTTATGAATCCATCTACGGAGTCAAATTTCTAATTAGAAGTCTCTAAGTAAGGTTTTTCAGAACTTACCTTTTACCGAGATTTTTTACTTCAAATCTACGGCGATTCAACGGTTGATTTGAAAAACTAATCGGTCAAAACTGAAGTACTCTTCGTCATGAATCCAATAACACTTTCAGTTTTGATATCGGAAGCCCTTAAGCACTCCAAATCGAAAGATAAAATTTGAGGTCACTATTCACTCACTATGCATGCACTATTCCTCTCCGTTTTTTTTCCGATTTGCAGCACACCGCCCCCCTCGGTTTCTCCTTCATTTTATTTCTTTGTTTTTTTTAAATATAATAATAATTATTAAATAATTAATAATAGAATTTTCTTTTATAAAAATTCTTATAAATTCTATTTTTTACCATAAAATATCCTAAAAATTTCTAAAAATTTTCATTCTCATAAATCTTTAGTTAAACTCTTAAATCATGATTTTTCTTGATAAAAATCGTAATTAAACAAATTTTAAAACAAATATCTTTATTCATATTAAAAGAAAGAATATTTCTAAAAATACTATAAAAATTCATTAGAGGCCGGTATAATTATTTTAAGCAACACAATACTTCTTTTACTTAAAAGTCCACTTACTTTTAACAAATCATAATCATTTCTACATAAATAAAAATATATTTGCTTATAGCAAAATACTATCATTTAAAAATAAAATGTACGTGCCAAAACATAAATTCTCATATTTTCTTTCGTAATTCTTTAATCCATGTAATAAATAAACTTATTTTCACTGGTTCTTATCTCCATTTTCAAAATTCTCTCTTTTATTCTAAATTTCCTTTAATTGAAATTTTCGTTAAATTTTACGGTTATTACATTCTTCCCCCTTAAAGAAATTCGGTCCCCGAATTTCATCACCATAGTTGCAGATAAATACTAACCTCATTTTTCAAATAAATGCGGATATCTGACGCGTATATTCTCCTCTTTTTCCCCAAGTAGCTTTCTTAAAAGAGTGATTTTTCCATATCACCTTTACTGTAGATATTTCTTTTGACCGTAACTTCTTTACTTATCTGTACACTATTGCTAGTAGTTGTTCCTCATATGTTAAATCTTTCTGTAACTGAATCTATGTACACTGTATAACATGTGTAGAATATGGTAAATATTTCTGTAGCATAGACACATAAAAAATGGATGGACATTAACCAATTCAGATGGTAAAGTTAAACGATAAGTCACTGAACTGATCTTATCAAGAATTCAAATGATCTTTTATACTAAGGGTGTAACTTACCTTTCTTTTCAAATCTCATTACCTCTTTCATTGGTGAGTCCTTCAAGAATATGAGGTCACCAATTAATAATTTCTAGTGCTCAACATTCATGGTCCTTCTAGACTTTTGACCGGTATTGAATTACTTGTATTCTTTTTCTAATCAATTTCACTTTATGCAAAATATTCACCATATTATATATACATATACACACACACACACACACACACACACACACACACACACATATATATATATATATATATATATATATATAAACATATAAGGAACTCCTAAACCATTGAGTATCTCCTTCCTTTATATCCTCAAGCTCGCATGCATATATCTATATATCGACATTAGAAAATATACACATAACAGAACATCTTTACACCCATATTGGGTAACTATCTTTTCTTATTCTAATCTTCTATCAAGTTATTTTTGGTTTTCAAATGTCAACATCATTCCATGAATATCATCATCTTAATCTATCATTTATTTTTATCCTGAAATCCTTTAATCAATATATCAAACATGCGTAGCAATAAATTCACCAAACTTTTTATAACATTTATGTATCATTGACACATGTCTAATAATTCCAACTTACCTCATCACAGTAATTCTATACCATCTTATTAACACCATTAAACTCATTATCAAAAATTTCAATCCTTTCTTCTATCATATCTAAAAGCACCTCATTCTAACTTATATCAATTCCGTTTAATTCATCCAATTGTTTCAAGAAGATATTTCCCAACAATTACTCATATATAAATTCTCAATTTTAACATAATTCACATCTTAAATACTAGATTTGATTTAACATAGTACAAACCTTTAACACAAATATCTTGATCACTTACATTATTTTTGGACATGATTCTCAGAATATTCCCATATTTCCAAATGAAAATTTTTTTGAGATTAACTTAAATCTTACTTTCCATACTTTACTCCTCAAAAACTTCAACACCGTTAATTCCTTTGATTACATTCGTCAAAGCACCATTAGATCATCATCCATCTATTCTTTTCAAAATTTCTATTACTTTAATCTACTAATCAGTTGAACACTATAATAACTGAGTTTCAAAGATTAGAAATTAACCCTCCTTATAATAAAGAAAAAGAATCTTGCATTTAATGCAAAATATTAATGTAGGACAATGCAGTAGAAAATGCGAAACACGTAATAGAGCATGGTGCCAAAATAGGAAGTCAGAAGTTTGGACAAAACACTGACAGGAAATTAGAATCGGTTGTCGTAATTCTTGAAAATCTGTAAACAAAATCTAGCTGCTATTTCGGAAAAAATCGGTGGCCGCAAATTTTGAATATATGTGTCAAAATCAACTTTAAATCTGTTCGTATTCGATGGAAAAATAACACATGGAAAAAGAAACACTTTTGTGCTTATAAAAGTCTGTGAAAATCAAGAAATACGTAGTTAACTGGTAGGATGCAGTTAATTGCTTTAAAATAGATGTAATCAATCAACTGTAAAATAACCAGTCCAAATTAAAATTTCTCAAAATAACTAGTCGACTTATAAACCAATAGTCGACTGGTAAGAACATTGGGAAAAACAAGATAAATCTTTTGATTGTCCCTCTTCAACAACTAACTGGTTTGCATTTTTCAATCTTTTCTCTTTACGTGCTTAATATGGGTCACAGTCATAACTACTGTATATATACATGCTTGCCGTCATTTTTTGAAATTTTCATCTTCAATTTAGCTGATATCTATCAATCACTCACATAATTGCTATATTTATGCCCGGCCTATTCACATAGCTATCATATGTATATCCTTCTCTGAATTCTATAAATACACACGTTAATATCTTTACTTTCATACTCAAAGTTAAAGTGTGTATAGCTATGGAGGGAATCACATTTCGTCAGTTTCGAAATATTTGTGTCTTTTGTGGTTCCAGTCCTGAAAAAGATGGAGAAAGCAGCACAAAATCTGGGTATGGTACTGGCCAGGAGAAAAATTCATCTAGTCTATGGTGGAGGTAACCATGGGTTAATGGGGTGTGTGTCTACAGCTGCCCATGTAGGAGGATGCCAAGTTCTAGGTATTATTCCTACAGCTCTAGCTGCATCTAACATCGTAGGAAAAATAATTGGGGAAGAGTTTAGGGTTGCATCCATGAATGAGTGCATGGCTAGAATGATGAGCAATGCTGATGCCTTCATTGCCTTACTAGGGGGTTTTGGTACTTTAGAAGAAATTTTTCAAATAGTCTCTTGGGCACAACTAAATATGCATCACAAACCGATAGATTTGTTAAATGTTAATCACTTCTTTGAGGGTCTGTTATCTTTCCTTGATCATGCTGTGGAACAAAGGTTTATCCCACACTCAGCACAACGAATTCTCATCTCAGCTTCAGATGCTGAGGAGTTGATTGATGCTTTACAAGCATATGTTTATGTACCTGATCCAATCACAACTCAAATAGAATGGACAACAGACCATAACAGAAAGCGCAAATTGGACTTGGATCTTCATCTGTAACTGTAGCAAGATGTGGACATTGCTGTACCACTTTTACTTTCTTAGGTTATCTTGGATACCATCTTGCTAGCCACATACCTTAAGAAAGTACTATTACTAAGTCAAAATTCATATTTTGAGAACTTAGCATATAGTTGATACTCCCTTGGAGTTTGTAAAACTATCTTTAAATGTCGCTTATGATCCTCTGAACTCTTGAAATATTCTAGTATATTATCAATAAATATAATAACAACTTGATTCAGGGATGGCTTAATTACTTATTCATTAAATCTATGAATGTAGCTGAGGCATTTGTCAATCCAAATGACATAACTATAAACTCATAGTGTCCATGCCGAATCCTGAAAGCAAATTTTATATCCTCTTCTCTTATCCTTAATTGATGATATCTAAATATCAAATCAAGTCAAATTTTTAAAAAATGTTGAGCACTTTCTAACTGATCAAATAGATCATCTATACGAGGTAATGAGTATTTATTCCACATTGTCACTTTATTCAATTGTCTATAATCTATGTATAATCATAGTGATCCATCTTTCTTTTTCATAGATAGAACTGGAGCACCCCAAGTAAAAGTACTAGGGTATATAAATCCCTAGTCTAACAAGTGTCACAACTGATCCTTCAATTCCTTGAGTTCATTCAATGCCATTCTTTATAGAGGTATAGACACTGATTGGGTTCCAGGAAGTAAATCAATACCAAATTATATTTTACGTTTCGAGGTAATTCTGGCAATTCTTTAAGAATTACATCAGAAAAACTTTTAACCATTGGAATTTGATTTACAGTGGTATACTTTATATCAACATCTCTCATCATTGTCAAATATTCTTGACACATTTCTATAATCACTTATGGGATGTTAAAGTAGAGATTAGATTACTGGGTATCTCACTACGATCCCCTTGTATCAAGAAAGAAAATTCCCCAAGAATATTGAATTTAATCACCTTAAAGTGACATTTCAAAATGACATGACATAATGCCAACTAATCCATTCTTAATATCACATCACAGTCTACCATATCTAGACAACCGGTAAAACGGATGTCACATTCAGAAACCATCATATTTGGTATCTGTCTCAATTCCTTAAATTCTTTAAGACGCATATCTCTTTCACTTTCAAGCTATAATTGATCCATAGATACTTCTTAAGATGTCACAATATTCAATCTATCTTATACTATAAACTTTAACAACTTGGAATAGAAAGGAATTTGAAACCCTATAGAATCCCTCAGCAGCACCTGAAGTATAAATATGTCCGGCTCATATCGATACTAAAGGTCCTACTAAAGAATCCTTTGCTCTGATTGTCACATGGAAACCTAATGCTCTGATACCAACTTGTCACGCCCCTACTTTAGGAACGCGAATATCTCTAATATCCGATAAACTTTATTATTATGCATTCGCAAATAGTCTCATAATTTCACATATTCGAGTATTATCAAACGTTTACAAATTCTCAATACTAATAATTATACATACCATGTCTATATATATAACAGGTTTACAGCGGAAACAAGGATCCTGTATGTGACGTTCAGAGCAACTCTAGAGTACAAATATATTACATTTTTAAACACTGAGAGCCAAGAAACAATTTAGGCTCACCACAGAAGTACGACACCTAGTCGATCAAGAAGCTGTAGGACCAAACTCTGGGTCTTTATTTGAAAAATATGTCAACCACGTGTAGTGAGTTTTACAACTCAGTGAGCAGATAATACCTCCTATGACCTCTTAGGTCAACATATGGATGTACTCATATAATAAAATTTATGTTATCAAAAATTATATTTTAGAAGTACATCCACATGGGACCCGCATTTTCAAATATTCTCTGTTCAAAATCATAATCAGGTCTTTCAAACCATATGTGGTACTGTATAAATAATGCTCATATCAAGTTCATAATCGTATTCAATACTGTAAAATCATTAATCAAAATATGTTATGCATCGAAACATGTCTCATAAAATATTCGGAGGATCCCATATTAGAACCACCACATCAGAGTCTAATCCCCTTCCGTACTTTGGTGGTATAGGATTTGCCTAAACTCAGCCTCTTGTTGAGGATTGCCCTACTACCATTCAAGAGGACACGCGAAGGGACTTTATGTGGGTCTTTTCCCAAGCACACAGCAAGGAAAGGCAAATAACATCTCATATAACTGGCATCGCGCCCATATATAGGAGGCATTCCGCTCTCCTTCACATATAATCTCCCGTGTGTTGGCCCTCACACGAGACTAGCACCACCTCCCCTGCTAGCTGAGGTAATCAAGGTGCGCACCAGGGCTAACATCACCTGTTGTTAGCAGACAGTGTTTCCAATAGGATTCCTCCACAGAAAAATACCATATGCACGTATGCCATATAATCCAGTATAAAATTCTCAATATAAAACAAACTTTCAGTCTCAGTATATTTCCTCTATCAAAACTTCCCAATCAGGGGAATCATATGCACATGCCTATATTCGAGGCAAAAATATCACTGTATAAATCAACAACATATGCATAACATATTTCCATTGTCATATAATGAGAAATGCATTTAGAAATAACGTATTCACAGCATTTCAAAATCTATTTCAAAAATCATATTCTTCTTGAACTAGATATCATTTCTCAACCATTTCAGATATTAATAATCATTTCAAGAACATATGAAAATATAAATAACATGTAATCATACCCATTTATCCATGTAAAGTTCAAGAAGAGTAAAAATAAGCCAAAGGAAGAATTATCTACTCACAGATAAGGGCTCTAGATTGGACAGCCCTAAAATCCTCGTTTCTAGTCTAAATTCGGTAAAACAAACCCCAAAATCGAATCCGAAAGGTCCAAAGACTTGAAAAATGATTTCGGGAGTTTAGTCACTATTCACGCTAGAAACACTATTCATCGTCACTATTCATCGCCGAAAAATACTATTCACCGTTACAAATTTTTTTACCGAATCAACAAAACGAATTCGTATCCTAATGTTTATCTAGTTTCTGAATCCATCTACGGAGTCAGATTTCTAATTAGAAGTCTCTAAGTAAGGTTTTTCAGAACTTACCTTTTACCGATATTTTCTACTTCAGATCTATGGCGATTCAACAGTTGATTTGAAAAACTGATCGGTCACAACAGAAGTACTCTTCGTCCTAAATCCAATAACACTTTCAGTTTTGATATCGGAAGCCCTTAAGCACTCCAAATCGAAAAATAAAATTTGAGGTCACTATTCACTCACTATGCATGCACTATTCCTCTCCGTTTTTTTTTCCGATTTGCAGCACACCCCCCCTCGGTTTCTCCTTCATTTTATTTCTTCATTTTTTTTAAATATAATAATAATTATTAAATAATTAATAATAGGATTTTCTTTTATAAAAATTCATATAAATTCGGTTTTTTACCATAAAATATCCCAAAAATTTCTAAAAATTTCCATTCTCATAAATCTTTAGTTAAAATCTTAAATTATGATTTTTCTTGATAAAAATCGTAATTAAACAAATTTTAAAACAAATATCTTTATTCATATTAAAAGAAAGAATATTTCTAAAAATACCATAAAAATTCATTAGAGGCCGGTATAATTATTTTAAGCAACACAATACTTCTTTTACTTAAAAGTTCACTTACTTTTAACAAATCATAATCATTTCTACATAAATAAAAATATATTTGCTTATAGCAAAATACTATCATTTAAAAATAAAATGTACGCGCCAAAATATAAATTCTCATATTTTCTTTCGTAATTTTTTAATCCATGTAATAAATAAACTTATTTTTACCGGTTCTTATCTCCATTTTCAAAATTCTCTCTTTTATTCTAAATTTCCTTTAATTGAAATTTTCGTTAAATTTTACGGTTATTACATTCTTCCCCCCTTAAAGAAATTTGGTCCTCGAATTTTATCACCATAGTTGCAGATAAATACTAACCTCATTTTTCAAATAAATGCGGATATCTGGCGCGTATATCCTCCTCTTTTTCCCCAAGTAGCTTCCTCGAAAGAGTGATTTTTCCATATCATCTTTATTGTAAATATTTCTTTTGACCGTAACTTCTTTACTTGTCTGTCCACTATTGCTACTAGTTGTTCCTCATATGTTAAATCTTTCTGTATCTGAATCTATGGACACTGTATAACATGTGTAGAATTCGGTAAATATTTTTGTAGCATAGACACATAAAAACTAGATGGACATTACCCCTTCAGTATTGAGATGGTCAAAGGAGCAGCTATCTTTGAAAAATCTTTAACAAATCTACGATAATAGCCTGCTAACCCAAGAAAGCTACGAATCTCTGTAACTGTCATAGGAGGTATTATCTGCTCACTGAGTTGTCAAACTCACTACACGATATTTTCACATTTTTCAGATAAGAATACAGAGTCTGATCCTACAGATGGGTGATCAGTTAGGTGACATATTCTCTGGGTGAGTCTACGTTGCTTTCAAGGCTCACAGTTTTGAATTATACTGTGGTTGTATTCTAGAGTATGCTTCGAATGCTATAAGCAGGATCTCTGCTTTTGTTGTTACTTTGACATTTATAACTTGATCTGTATAATGTATATACATGAGAGAATCTATATGTATCTATTTCCATGACAAAGAATAATGTTATGCATGTTATGGAAAGTATCTTATTGCGAAGGAAAAAAAATTTTGTTTCACCTGCTCGCAAATTGAGGGCGTTACAATACCTATATGTAAATGTTTTCAATGATAAAGGAGTGTATTATACATGCTATGGCAATTATATGTTTGTAAAACATGTGTTTCACGTGCCCTTAAATTAAGGGTATGCTAAGTTGGTATTAGATCATTAGGTTTTCCTGTGGCTATCAGAGCAAAGAATTCTTTAGTAGGACCTTTAGTATGGATATAAGTCAAACATATTTATACTTCAGGTGCTACTGATGGATTCTATAGGGTTTTAATTTCCTTTCAATTCCAAGTTTGCTAAATTTTCTAGTATAAGATTGATTAAATCTTGTGGCATTTTAAAAAGTATCTATGGGTCAATGTTTGCCTGAAAGTGAAAGGGATAGGCGTGCTAGAGAATTTAAAGAATTGAGACAAATGCAAAATATAATCGTTTTTTAATGTGATATATGTTGTACCTGGTTGTCTAGATATGGTAGACTTTGATGTGATATTGGGAATAGATTGGTTGGCATCATGTCATATCATTTTATAATATCATCTTAAGGTGATTAAATTCAATATTCCCGAAGAATCTCTTTTCATGATACGAGGTGATTGTAGTGAAGTACCGAATAATTTAATTTTTGCTTTAATAGCCCATAAGTTATTGCAAAAAAAGGATGCCAAGGGTATGTATTAGTAGTCAAAGAAGTATATATATGGAATACACTAGTGTAGATCAAGTTTCAGTGGTTATAGAAGTTCCTGATGTGTTCTCAGAAGAATTTCCTGGATTACTCTCGAAACGAGAAATATAATTTGATATTGATTTACTTCCTAGAACCCAACTAGTATCTATATCCCTATATAGAATGATATTGACCGAACTTAAGGAACTTAAAAAACATTAGTTTTAATACTTGTTAGACAAGGAATTTATATGCCCTAGTACTTTTCCTTAGAGAGTTATTGTTTTATTTGTGAAAAAAAAGATGGATCGCTGTGATTGTGCATAGATTATAGACAATTGAATAAAGTGACAATATATAATAAATATCTATTACCTCGTATAGATGATCTGTTTAACCAACTACAGGGTGTTCAATATTTAAAAAAATTGATTTGAGGCCTGGATATCATTAATTAAGGATAAGAAAAGAGGATATTTCGAAAAATACCTGCAATACTCGGTATGAGCACTATGAGTATTTAGTGATGTCATTTGGTTTGAAAAATGCCTTAATTACATTAGAGTACTTAAGCCATTCTTGGATCAACTTGCTATTGTTTTTATTAATGATATACTAGTATATTCTAAGTTCAAAGGATCATAAGCAACATTTGTGGATAGTTTTACAAACTCTAAGGGAGTATGGTTGGCAAGGATGGTATCCAAGTAAACCCTAAGAAAGTAAAAGTGGTATAACAAGGACTACGTACTACTACAATTAAAGATGAAGATCCACATCTAATTTACGCTTTTTGCGGTTGTCTGTCTTTTAATATTTTGAGCCATAGTTAGATCAGGTACATAAACCAATGCTTGTAAAGCATCAATTGTAACATTCCTAATTTCATTTCATTTATTAATAAATGTACATAAATATTTAATGTAACATCCATAATTTCTTTTCTTTTATTAATAAAGGTACATAAATAATTAATTAAGAAAATAAAATTTATTAGACAATTTTTAGATATCTAAGAAATATAATCCTTAGAAATTATTCACTTTAGGTGTATGCATAGAAAATGTTTCTAACATTAAGAGAATAGGTAAAGAGAGAAAACCTAATAGGAAAAATTAGAAATAACATACTAAAGAGAGGCAAAATTCTTGGGTAATAAAGATAATTTTTTTTATGAAGTAAGTAAAGGTCTTAAAATTTCAAGAAGATTGGATTAGGGTAATTTTTCCTAATTTAAAAGCTAGAGTTACTAAGTTTAATATTTCCATCTATAAATTGGGTTTTCACCTATGGACATTTCATATAGAGTTTTCTCACTTCACAAGAATTTCTAACAAGCCAATAGGATAGTCCAATAAAACATAGACTTGGACTAGGATATAGAAGTTGGACTGATAGCCCAAAAATCATGAAAATGTGACCAAACCCTTCATGAAAGGTAGAATTTCAGCCAAAGTAAAGGAAATGGGTAAGAATGAGCCAAAATACAAGAAGGAAAAATAAGAATCATGTGAGAAAATAGTAGTGTAATAATAACCAAGATTAGGTTACATGGCATTAAGACAAAACATCTATATCCTACATTCATAATTTCAACAAGAGGGTAATAATACATGGCTTTAGGACAAAACATCTATATCCTATATTCATAATTTCAACAAGTGGGTAATGATACATAGCATTATGACAAAATATCCTTATCCTACACAAATAATTTCATGCAAGCAAGAGAGATTCAAGGGCTAAAAATTTGCCACATAAAAAGGCAAACCTATCATACTTGATTACGACCAAAGAAAAAGAAAAAGAATTCCTAAATCAAAGGGACCTTATCCTTTGTCTTAAAAATATTTTAACATGATTTTCAAAATACAAATCTCCTTTTTCTATGCATATCTTGACTAAGGGAGAGGAAGACAAGAACATGAGTTTTTTTTCCCAAAAAATAACCAAGTGCATCTTAATTGTGATAAGGTAGACCCATGGTTATGAAAGGTGAACCACATGATAGTTTATTTAAGCAAAACCCACCCTTATAACCTTATAATTTCCTCCAAGTGAGAGAGAGGAAAAAAAAATAAGCAAGGTAGAGTGAGGAAAGGAGAGAAAGAGAGGAGAATAGAGAAAGAAAGATAAAGGAAAAGTCTATAGGACTAAGTATTCAAGGTAAGTTAGCTTAATCTCCACTTGAATCTATCTTTCTTCTTCATTCTTAAGGTTTAAAAATTCATCCTCTTTCTCTTATTTAAGCTGCTAGAAAAGCTAAGGGAAGGGAGGAATCTTGCTACTTCCTTCAAGAGGAAACAAGAAAAAGAATTCACTAAGTAAGGTAGTGAGATCTTTAGGTAGGTTTAACAATATATTTTTTAAAGAAAAACTTTGAAATTAGAAACATTTATATAGGATTTTGATCCTAGAACTTTGATGAAATTTACAATATTTGTTACTTTGATGATTGGCCATGGATGTTGCTATATCATGTTACATGTTGATCTTGCATTTGATGTATGTTTGAATACCTAGGTTGGTGTGGAAACTTCTGCATAGGTATGCTATGAGTGGCAAAATTTTAAAATTTTTATACTGCTATTTTGTATATTTAAATGTGGTGAAAAATTGATGAAATATGATTTGATGTAAATTAGGAGGAAAATGGAAGATGACATAATAAAATGATGAACTAAAACCTTAGAAAAGGTTTGGTTAGGAAACTTGATTTTGGAGTAACTAGGGAAGCTTCTATTTTTCAAATTTTTCGAAGAATGGGTTAGGAACTAAAAGAAATGGTTAACATGAAAAATATAGATATATGTCTCACCGATTTTTAGTCACTGGAATCCTCAATTTGGAATCCACATAAGGTAGATATGGTCAGATTAGTAAGCAGTCGTCAGAAAATGGTTAACCAGGGAAGAATCTGTTAGAAAAGTTTCTGTATTTGAATTTAAGAGAAACTTTTTTAGGAAATTAAAATAACTTATTAACATAAAAACTATAGATATATGTCTCACGGAAATTTAGCCACTGAAATCACTCAATTTGGAGTTCATATGAGGGAGATATGGTTAAATTAGTCAGTAGCGGTCAGAACCTACCCAAGAAGAAATAACATTTAAATTGAGGGAGTAATATCACCACGATTCCTTAAGATTTAACTCAAATGTTCAACATAATAGTTTTACATAATTGTTTTATCTGTAAATTGAAACTAAGATCACCTAATTCGGAGTTAAAATGAGGGAGTAATGCTCTAATTAGTGTGAGAAGGTCAGGCAGAACGAAAACTTGCATCAGGGAATAACACAACATAGAGCATGGTCGTGTTCCAAGTCATTTTATAGGATACGTTTAGGCCGTGTTGAAAGCTGGTAAAGCTTATTTTCAACATTTTTCAACCCTAAATGAACCTCATTAACTATAGGATATTAATATAAACCAAATTGAAGAAAAATATCGTATTAAATTTGTGAGAACATGTGTTGGAAATGATATAAGTAGGAGGAAAGTGACTAGAGGCCAACCATAAAGAAAATGAAGAGATAAAAATAATATTTAAAAAAGAAGAAGAATCTTATAAATGAAAATAATAAATGACTAGTGTATGCTATAGCCATTGCCATTACATTAACTCCTTATCATCTTAAGTGTGTAATTTTGACATAAAAATATTTTATAAAGTGATATTTGAAACGATTATGTTCATGTCATGATTACCAATGATTTTTTTTGGTAATGATTATATTTTGATGAAAAATTATGACATGTAAGTATAATGAACATACTTGTTATTAAAATCATATTTTTGGCTATTAATAAGAAAAGAAAAGAAATAAGCACGGTCACATAGCAGTTCGTGTGGTACATCAATAAGGGACGCCCTACCAATGGCTATGATTATGTTAATGAGAAAAGAAAAAGAAAGTATACCATGTCGGACGGAGTAAGAAAAGCCCATTCTAGAGAGTAGAAAATACTCACCTTGATCGGGGTAACTTGATATGAATATATGTTGATAGCCATTATATGGTAATCTAAAAATAGTTATTCATGCTATACATGTCATTACTGTATAATTTTCATGTGCATAAATAAAGTGTATTCATGTGACCTAAGATATTTGCTATAGTTTATACAGATGAACATAACATGATGATCTATATTAGTGATAATTGTGATTTATTGTTGAACTTACTGGGATTTAATTCTCACTATATTTTCATATCATGTTCAGAAAACTAGTTTTGCTTATTTTTCTTTAACTCTAGCTCTTAGTGCACGTTGGATCGAGTTACTCTATGTTGGACAGATCCTAGAAATTAATAAGGTGTTTGTGGTTGAGTTGACTAAGATATCGGTTAAGGTACAACTACCCGCATCAGTATCCCGGAGTTGGTCAATATGGATGAATAAGATGTAGACATATATGTGTTTGATTTGTGTACGAATGTTGTTAATTAATGATGTGTAAACCTTAATTATGCTTGGTTAAATTAATTGAATGTTATTATGAGTTAAATAAAGGTAATGACTTCATGGGACTTTAAAACAATTTATATATATGTATATATGTAAAAAAAATGGAGTTGTTACATCAATAAACTCCTCAGCATTTGAAACTGAGATGAGAATTCGTCGTTCTGAGTGTGAGATAAACATTTGTTCCACAGTTTGATCAAGAAAAGATAACAAACCATCAAAGAAGTGATTACCATTTAACAAACCTATCGATTTGTGATGGATATTCAGTTGTGCTCAGCAAATCACTTGAAAAATCTGTTCTAAAGTATTAAAACTCCCTAGTAAGGTAAGGAAGGTATCAGTATTGCTCATCATTCTAGCCATGCGCTCATGCATGGAAACTACTCTAAATTCTTTCCCAATTGTCTTCCCTATGATATTAGATGCAGCTAGAGCTGTAAGAATAATATCTAGAATTTGACATCCTCCTACATATGTCGCTGTAGACATACACCCCATTAATCCACGGTTACCTCCACCATAGACTAAATGACTTTTTCTCCTGGCCAGCACCATATCCAGATTTTTTGCTACCTTCACATACTATCCATCTTTTTCCGGACTGAAGCCACAAAAGACACAAATATTTCAAAACTGACGGAATGTGGTTTCTTCCATAATTGCACCCAGCCTACCTTTGAGTATAAAGGTAAAGATATTAATGTATGCATTTAAAGAACTCAGAGAAGGGCATACTTATAATAGCTATGCGAATAGGCCAGGCATTATTAGAACAACTATGTGAGTGATTGGTAGATATATGCTAAATTGAAGGTGAATTTCAAAAATGACAGCACGCATGTATATGTACAGTAGTTGTGACTGTGACCCATATTAAGCATATAAAGAGAATAAGATTAAGGTATTACCATAAATTTTCTTTTCTTTGTTATCCTTGATGAAGCATTAATGTCTTGATTTTTATAGGGAAAGTTGTAATCATTGAAAAAAAGGGAGAGTGAAACTACAAACCAATTAAATGTTGAAGAGGGACAATCAAATGATTTATCTTGTTTTTCAAATGTTCTTGCCAGTTGACTATCGATATTATTAAGCCGACCAGCTATTTTGAATTTTTTTAATTTGGACTGATTTATTTTATAATTGATTGATTACTTCTGTTTTGAAGCAACCAACTGCATTCTACCAATTAATTACGTGTTTTTTTTGTTTTTCACAAACTTATATAAATTCAGAAATAATTCTTTTCCATGTGTTATTTTGCCACCGAATAACATAAGTTTTGAATTAGATTTTGGCACATATATTCAAAACTTGCGGCCATCAATTTTTTTCGAAATAACAACTAAGTTATGTTTACAGTTTTTCAAGAATTACGGCCACCGATTTTAAATTTCTTTCAATACTTTGTCCAACCTTTTGACTTTCTATTTTGGCACCGTTCTCTATTATGCTTTTCATCTGTTCTACTACATCCTCCCTCATTAATGTTTGGCATTAAATCAAGGTTCTTTTCTCTCATTACAAGGAAAGTTAATTTCTTTTCTTTAAAACTCAATTATTATGGTGTCCAAGTGGTTAGTAGGTTAAATTAATGGAGAATACTTTGAGAACCATGTCCTAAAATAATGTAAAGCGATCAAGATATTTTTGTTAAGAGTTTATATCATGCTAAGTTGAGTCTAGTATCTAGGATGTGAATTATATTGAGATTGAAAATTCACGTGTGAATAATTGTTGAGAAAGGAGATTTCAAAAGAAGCCATAGATTGTGAATATAGATAATCTCAAGGCAATAAGGATATATTAAGATATGAAAGAATTGTACTAGTATAATGGTAAAAAGAATATGCAAGTGATATTTATTTCGTTGTTCGGTGTGTCAACAAGTAAAAATTGAATATTTTATTACAGGAGACTTATTCAGGAAGCCTAAGGATCTTTGTTAGATTATAGTATAGCTGATAGTAAATCTAAATTATGTGTTTATGCATTAGAAGTCATGCTTCAAGTATCTTTATATAATTTTGGTGAAAGTTGAGAGAAATTATTTGTCTTTAGTTGAACTTGCTCATATCAGTAGTTATTAGGTCAATATACTAATAACATTATTTGGGGTTTTACATGAAACATCGTAGGTCTCCTAATAGGTGAGTGAATTAAGTAAAGTTAAAATTTTAGAATCTAATTTGGAATAACATGCAATAGATGGAATATGATTAACCTAAATTGATATGCTAGTTTGAAGAGCATGCTTCAAGCATATGTCTTCCAGTTTGGTGGGAGATTTATTAGCAGAATTCACCAATAATAAAGTGATATTTGATGACTTAAAGCCTTATGTAAGAGGTGTTACAAATATTTTGTTAAATAATTCAGTGAGGTCAAACTTATTGTAAGATGCTGTTAATAAAGTGAAATTGATTAAGAAAAGAATACAAACAACTTAATACAGGCCAAAAGTATATAAGGATTGTAAATGTTGAACACTAGAAATTATTAGTTGGTGACCAAATATTCTTTAAGAACTTATGGTTGAAGGAAATCCCTATGGTTAAGGTTATATGGCAAAATCACTCAAGTGAAGAAACTTCTTAGTAAGTAAAGATGATATATAAAAGAGATATCCCCAATAGCTTGAGTAATGAAGTTAATAACTGTAATTTATGTCTTACCTTCATTCCCTACTTATGACAGTATGATTTGAAATTCAGAAACCGAATTTCAAATCATTAAGGAGGGAAGAATGTAATATCCTATAATTTTTAAATAATAAAGTTTTCCTATAAACAATTTTATTTTTTATTTTTTTAAATGATTATATTTTGTTAAAAGCAAATATACTTTTAATTAAAATGATATTTTTTCTTAAAATAATTATATTTGCCTCTAATAATTTTTTGTTTTATTTTTAGAAATGTTCTTTCTTTTATTATGCATAAAGATGTTTTATTTTGTGATTTTTTTTATTAAAAATTTTATCAAGAAAAGTCATGATTTAAGAGTGCAACTAAAGTTTTATAAGAATAAAAAAATTTAGAAATTTTTGGAATGCTTTAGGATGAAAAACAATAATTATATGTATATAATTAAAGAATAAATTTTAAATATTTAAATATTAAATAATATTAAGTACAAAAAAGGTAGAAGCAAAACGTGAGACCCGAAGCAGAAGCAGAAGCAGAAGACTCAGGCTGTCACGCCCCTAATCTTAGGAACGCAAATAACACTACTACCCGATAACTTTATCTTTATTTATTTGCCATCAACGTTATATTATGGCATATCAGGATAATAACATTCGTTTGCAAGCTTTCCATATAAGAAATTATACATGCCAAGTCTACATTTATCAGTTTTACAACGAAAATAAAGATCCTGCCTGTGGCGTTTAGAGCAACTCTAGAGTACAAATATATTACAATTTTAAACACTGAGAGCTCAGAAACAATTTAGATTCACCACTGAAGTACGACACCTAGTCGTTCACGAAGCCGCAATACCAAACTCTGAGTCTTTATCTGAAAAACATATAAACCACATGTAGTGAGTTTTACAACTCAGTGAGCAGATAACACCTCCTATGACCTCTTAGGTCAACATATGAATGTACTCTTTATTTTAAAATTTTCACATTGAAGTTCACAATTTGGAGGTACATTCATATGGGACCCGTATTTCAAACAAACTATGTTCAAATTCATATGCATATTCAATTCATAAATAATGCTGTAAGAACGGTAATAAAATCATGTTATGCATCAACATAAATCTTATGAAAACATTTGGAGGATCCCATATCAGAGTTTAACCCCTTCCGTACTTTGGTGGTATAGGATTTTCCTAAACTCAGCATCCTGTTGAAATTTGTCCTACTACCATTCAAGAAGACACGCGAAGGGGTATTTCCCAAGCACACAGCAAGGGAAGGCAAATCACATCTCATATAACTAGCATGTCGCCCATATAGGAGGAATTCCGCTCTCCATCACATATCATCTCCCGTGTGTTGGCCCTCACACGAGGCTAATACCACCCCCTACTAGTTGAGGCAATCAAGGTGCACTAGGGCTAACATAATTTTCCGTTAGCAGACAGTGTTTCTAATAGGATTCCTCCATAAAATCCATAATCTCATATAATACAAATTAATCAAAACAGAGGTACTCTTTAATGCAGCATTTTCATTTTTAGTATATTCTTCTGTCAAAACTTCCCAATTAGGGGAATCACATATACATGCCTATATCCGAGGTAAACATTTCACTGTATAAATCAATATCATATGTATAAAATATTTTCTTTGCCATATCATGAAAAATACATGTAAAAAAAATCACATGTTCAATGTATTTCAAAATTCATTTCAAAAGTCATACTCTTCTTGAACTAGATATCATATTGCAACCATTTTAGATATTCTAAACCATTTCAAGAACATATAAAAGTATAAATAACTTGTAATCATGTTCATTTATCAATGTAAAGTTCAAGAAGATTAAAAACAAGCCATAGAAAAAATCATCTACTTACAAAATTAAGGTACTAAGTTGGACAACCCCAAAATCCACGATTCTGGTCCGAATTTAACAAAATAAACCCCAAAATCGAGTCTGGAATGTCCAAAAACCTTAAAAACGACTCTAGATTTGTGAAATTTGACCTCCGGGAGTTCGGTCAACGCAACAGGGTTTGGTTACACGAGCTACACGCGCAACCAGGGAAGGCTGCGTGTGGGGTTCACTCTCCAGGGAAGATTCGGTGCGTGGGGGCACATGCAAGGGATTCTAGACTTGAAATTTGAGATCCAAACGTTTCGGTACCTTCTGGATCGATCTACGGTGTTAGTTTTTGCGTTTGAGACCCAAAGATAGGAGTTTCAGATATTATCTTTTTAGGAGATTTTTCCTTCACTTTTTTGGCCAATCTCTGGCCAATTGTCCAGAAACCAATCAAATAAATTTATAGAAATCTTCGTTCTGAGTCCGTTGGCGATGGTGGTGCTGAAATCCGAGGTCCGGATGCGGAGAAATTTTAGAGAGAAGTTAGAGGGTTTCGAGAGGAAAATTTCTGAAAAGAGATGGAAAAATATGGAAATGATCAGTTTTTTGAGTGGCTAAGGCTCTTAAAATATCCCGGGGGACCTTTCTGCAAAAATTCACTTTTAGAGGGAGGTCCTTGCAAATTTTCTTTATTTACATTTTAACCCCGAAACTTTTAAGAAATTGCATTTTGACCCAAAAATGTAAATTCTCATATTCCTTTTGTAATTCTTTAATCCATGTGATAAATAACCTTAGTTTCATCGATTCTTATCTCCATTTTCAAAATTCTCTCTTTTATTCCAAATTTTCTTTAATTGGAATTTCGTTAAATTTTACGGTTATTACACGGGCATCCCCTCCATTTTTTTTCTTCCCTTCATTTTCTCTCTCTAAGATATATCCCATTCTAGAAATCAAAATGAGATATCAGAGGTACCGTTGGATTCGTGGCAACGAGAGTTTTAAAACCCACTGATCAATTTTATTGGAAACTCGCTGGATGTTAAACGAAAATCGTGAACAGTAACGTAATAGGTAATATTTTTAAAATGTTGGATTTTTTATGGTTTTTCGAGCTTCTAAGTTAGGGGTTTATAAAATGCAAAAAAATTATGTCATGCCATTTTATAATATCATCTTAAGGTGAATAAATTCAATATTCTCAGAGAATCTCATTTCATAATACGAGGTGATTGTAGTGAAGTACCGAATAATTTAATTTCTACTTTAACAGTATATAAATTATTGTAAAATAGAAGGCTGCCAAGGGTATGTATTAGTAGTAAAAGATGTATATATATATATATATATAGCATACACTAGTGTAGATCAAGTTCTAGTGGTTATAAAATTTTCTGATGTGTTTCCAGAAGAATTGTTTGGATTACCCCTGAAATGAGAAATAGAATTTGATATTGATTTACTTATTGGAACCCAACTAGTATCTATATCCCTATATAGGGTGAAATATAAAATATTCACGACATATCACCCACAAAAACTAGTGCCCAAGTTGAAATTTCTAATAGAAAGCTGAAGTGGATTTTAGAAAAGACAGTAAGCTCCAACAAAAAAGATTCGACCAAGAAGTTAGATGATGCACTATGGACATATAGAACAGCCTTCAAAACAACTATTGGCATGTCCCCTTACTACTTGCTGTCTGGAAATGCTTGCCACCTACCAGTAGAATTAGAACATAAAGCCTATTGGGTAATTAAGAAGTTAAATTTTGATCTATAAGTTGCAGGACAAAAAAGATTACTTCAATTAAATAAGATGGATGAAATACGTCAAGGGGCTTATGAGAATGCCAAGCTCTACAAAGAAAGAATAAAATATAGCATGTTAAGAAAATAATGGCAAGACATTTTCAGCCAAGGCAAAAAGTTTTACTTTTCAACTCTCTCCTACGCCTATTTCCAAGTAAGCTTCGTTCTAAACGGTTTGGTCTTTATTTGGTTACTAAGAATTTTCCTCATGGTACTATAGAAATTCAAGGCAAAGAGAAAATCTTCAAAGTTAATGGACTAAGGATAAGTGAATAAATTGATGGAGGGATAGATTTCCAAAAATCCTCCTTGAATCTCCATGATCCAAGCTAAAGTGTATAACTATCCAGCTAAAAGATGTTAAAGATATCACTAACTAGAAGGCAACCCAGCATACAAAAAAGAGAGTTAGAAATCAACCACCCACAAGCCAAATATTCAAGGAAGTCCTCTGTACTCAATTTTTAATTTCAATTTTAATTTTTCTTTGTACATTAAGGACAATGTAAAATTTAAAATTAGGGGTGGGTGAATTTAAAAAATATATGAATAATTAATTTTTCTACTAAATATTTTGATTTTATTCAATGCATACACCATTTATTGCATTCAAGCAAGTTGTGTGATTTGTGTGATTGTGTATTTCAAATTTATGTTTTGAGTGGCTTGTTGGAATAAGGAAACACTAAAATCCAATGATTGTATTGGCTTTAAATTTTTGTAGTTTTTAAAAAGTGGATATAAGTTATATTTATGTGTGAATTTAATTCTCTTATAATTTATATTTTTACTTGAGAATCCTGAAAAATTTTGAGCCCTCAACCCATGAGCATTTGACTAATTAAATTCTTAGATAAGGTTTATGTGATTCAAAAATTATATATATGATCTTAAAAAGACTTTAAAACTTATTTGTTTATCACTTGAGACAAAATCCTAGGCTGACACCTCATTTAGAAGATGATTTAGACATTTTTAGATCATTTAAACCTTTCAAGCCTACCTATAATTTTTGATATCCTTACTCTCCCTACTTTAAGTTTAATTGAATCTTTTCTTTGATATCCATATTAATAACTGAGCAAAAAAAATCTTTATTTTTACCCTTTTCACTCATATGCATGATTATTATTGACAAATTTTATTAAGAGCTATAATGTTAAAATGGTGGAAGGGTAGAGTATGGAATAAGAAGAAGAAGAAATTTGAAAAAAAAAGGCTTTACAAAAGAAAAAGAAAAGGAAAAAATTGCGATGAAGGAAAAAGGAAAAGAAAATTGAAATATGAATGAAGTAATGGAATGAAAATGGGCTGAAAATAAGTTTGGAGGAAAATTCCTTATAAATTCTAAATGCTCAATAAGAATTTTGAATGATCATGTGTATTTAGGTGACTTGAGACCAATGTAATATCCTTTATCCTACCTTAAACTCAAGCCACATTACAAGCTTAAAGAAGTCCTTTTGATCTCAAGTGAGGTGCATAGCTTCCATTAGTGAAAAGTGATAAGAAAAATAAACCTATGGATTCTTAAAACCTCATCTATCTAGATATCTACACTAAAAATTTTGACTTGCATAGACTTGTCAGGGTACAAGAAGTTAAGTGTCATAAGGTTATTCATACACACACGCAAGATTAAAAAAAAAATACATTTGAATTGAATTTATACATGATTCGAATTTTTAAAATTTTTCTTGAGCTACAAATTCTCTAAATCTCTTAAGAAAAATTTAGTAAGTCAAAACAACTTAGCAATCGATGCATAGTTTTGAATTTTTTTTAATTTTGCTTGAAGACAAGCAAAAAGTTAAGTTTGGGGGTATTTGATGAGTGAATTTTATACTCATAAATTAATTATCTTTAACTTAGAAGTTTGTGAGTTTTTGTGTAATTTATATTAGATTTATGTGTGATTATATATTTATTTTATAAGCAAAAAGAAGATGAGAATTTGAGGGAAAATTGAAGAAAAAGAAGTAGATTTTAGACAATTTCAATATTACTTTACTAATTTAGACATATATCTTTTATTCAAAATCCGACTGAGATTATTCAAAAGGTTTTGGAAAATTAAACAAAAGATTTACAATTTTTATATTTTGAGTTTTAAGATATTCGGTGTCAAGAAGCTAGATATTTGTGTCGCAATCTGAAGATGATAATGTAGATTTTGAAAAATAAAATAATAATAAATAACAAAGAAAATAGAGTTTGAGTTGGATTAAAATATCTTTTATTTCAAAAAAGTTTGAGTTGAAATGAATAATTTTTTAAAAGATAAGATTTTGAATAGGACTAGTATATCCTTTTACAATTTTGAAAAGAGACTTAGGGTAAGGAAAATCAATAACTCTAGAGAGACAAAAAGTAGTAAAGAAGATACATGACTTGGAAGAGGAATATCAAAGTGCCAACTCCATTAACAATTATCTTTTTCATCTCTTTCTATTAGATCTTAAATGTTTTATTTTTGTTTTAAGATGATTTCATATTCAAACATAAATTTATTTTATTTTATAGGGTTACGATGTAATCTAATTATGAACCATTGTATTTTTCAATTAGTTTATTGAATGAGTTATTTTATTAATTGAATTATTGTATTGTGCTTAATGCTTCTAGTTAATTGACCACTAATTAGATGGTGGGTTAATAATAATGAGACTAGGAGAAAATTTATATGTCTAAGTCATTGTGTAGGTAATCATAGATTGCATGTAAGATAGAGATATACTTATACGATCTATGCAGTTTTAAGTGAGAACCATAAATCTTAATTAATCTTTGCTTGTTATAATTCATATGGAGATATATTGGATTAGCATTCAAAAGATATTTCTATTAAACCTTAAGAGAGATTACTGGATTGTTTAGGGTATCTCAACTGTTAATTAGATTATAATTTCTAAGTTAAAATGATTAGAATTGCAAATGGGATTAATTAAGGTGAAATTGAAAACCCTAGAGCTTTGCTCAATTAAATTTTCCTCATAAAACTCATTTTCTACTATCTTTGCTATTTTTCTTTTCTTTTATTTTCGTGTTTTTATAAAATTAAGTTTTTGAATTATTTAGTTAAAATTAGAATTGATATAAAGATAATAATTAATAATCACAATTCCCGTGGGAACAATACTCATACTTTTATAATTTATCACTTGATAACAATAGTGTACGCTTGCACTTAAAAAATATTTAATTCGTACGTATCAAGTTTTTTCAATTTCATAAATCTTCCCTTGCTTCCTATTTTTTAAATAATTTATCAATTCATATGCAATTACAATATTATCATAAATTAAACTTCCCTTTATGAGAGCACATTTATTAGAACTAATGATTTTCCTTATTAAACTCTTCATCCTACAAACCAACACCTTTGATAAAATTTTATATAAAACAATAGACATGCTAATATATCATAGCTGAGTCATATTTTATAGGCATGGGCATTTAGGAATGGGTAAATTAGATGTATGGTTGATGTTATGAAGAATTTTCTTGCTAATAAAGAAGTTCCTAACCAACAAGAAAATATCCTGACTAGTAATATCCCAAAAAGTATTAAAGAAAATACTAGCAAAATTGTCATCTACAAGGGCACTAGAAGATTTAACTAGGAAGGCAGCTTTGTGTACCCCTAAAAAAATGACCGGTCCTAAAAGCCATATGTTCATTATTTCGGTGACTTTAGATGAAAAATCCCTTGAGGATTCTTCAATGTTTCCTTTAATAATAATGAAAAGAGTTCCAGAAAATAATTTAAAGCAACTGAAGGAATCTCATATGACGCTGTGAAAAAATGTAGAATTGAAAGAAACATGAAAATCTCTAAACAATGTATTATTTCTAAAATATTCTGAATGAATAGATAGTCTAAATAACATAAGTTTAAATAGAAAGAAATCTAAAATATAATCCTAATCCAAATCTAACAGAATGTTAATTCTAATCTTAATCAAATTAAAATTTGAAAATTAAAGAAAATAACTAAAATAAGACAAAAAAAGAAGCTCAAAACTCGTGTTTTAAAGGATTTTTCAATGTCAAAATGGTCTCAACCAATAAACTCTAGTTAAGGCAATGTCGAGCTTTAAATGAGTTTCGAAACAACAGGTCATGGGCTCCGTAACCAATAAACTTTGAATGCCATAGGTAGGATCCTTATTTATGTTGTTACTCTAATATTTATAAACTTGGTTTGTATATTGTATATAAATGGGAATACCTCTATGTAAATGTTTTCAATGATAAAGGAGTGTATTATATATGTTATGGAAAATATATTTTTGTAAAGCATGTGTTTTACGTGCCCTTAAAAGTAAGGGCGTGACAAGTTGATATTATAACCTTAGATTTTCCTATGGCTATCAGAGTAAGAATTCTGTAGTAGAACTTTGAGTATTGGTATATAACTGCGAACAAATTTATACTCACAGTGCTGCTGTGGAATTCTTTAGAGTGTCATCCTCTTCTTCATTATGACTCTTATCCTTAGGTATGCGATGTTTAAGCATCGATGCATATGTTCTAAACAGTGCCTCTTGAATGTAGACTACCAGTTCAGCTTTTGAACTCATTTTGATAAATAGTGATAAAGAGAACCCTCTTGGATACAAAGAAAAATAATTAGCTAAACATAAAAAAATTCCATGCGAACATAAAGGTAATGGCTTGTTTGGATATCAAGAAGGTTTGAATTGGTTGTTTGATTTGCTTATGTGAAACAATATGAAAAATAGCTAATACAATATTGATAGTGGGTTATGATGTGATCGAATATGTTAACTCCAAGATAACGGTTTGTAATAAAGTGAGTATTTTGGAAATAGATGTAAATCTCTTTTTGGATGTATGAGTTGAAACTTGCACATATAATTGGAATTTACAAGTTGTAAGGTGGATTGAATTTGAGAGCAGGGAATCTATGAAAATAATGCTTTCAATGATAAATTTTGTTGATATAAAAGATTCGAAAACAGTTTGGTTTTCAATAATATTATGTACAAGCATTATAAGAAAGGAAGATTTGCCCAAGAAAATTTAAAATTTGAGATATACAAAATGGGTAATTTATGTGAAGGACTCTTGGATAGACATTGCATAAGCATGTTAAAGAATAAAGTCAAAATTGGTTGACTTTGTTTAAGTGTTTTAAAGTGTGTTCTAACTAATACAGTATGAAGATGTCATCAATAGTATAAAAGGTTAGTAAAGGAGTAGCAAGTAGTGAACAATCATGGAATCATATACCCAATAATTTAATTTTAGCTTTAGCAGCCCATAAGTTATTACAAAAAGAGTGCCAAGGATATTTGGCAATAGTGAAAGATGTTGATAGAAAGTATACCAATGTAAATCAAGTTCCAGTGGTTAGGAAATTTCTCAATGTGTTCCAAGAAGAATTGTTTGGATTACTCCCAAAACGAAAAATAGAATTTGATATTAATTTACTTCTTAAAACCCAACTAGTATCTATATCCTTATTTAGAATGATATCGACTAAACTTAATGAGCTAAAAAAATAGTTCTAATACTTGTTAGACAAGGAATTTATACGCCCTAATACTTTTCTTTTGAGAGTTCTTGTTCTATTTATGAAAAAGAAAGTTGGATCTTTGTGATTGTGCATAAATTATAGACAGTTGAATAAGGTAACAGTGCATAATAAATATCCATTACTTCATATAGATTATTTGTTTGACCATCTATAGGGTGTTCAATATTTTCAACAAAAAAATTGATTTGAGGTCTGGATATCATCAATTAAGAATAAGGGAAGAGGATATTCCAAAAACGGCTTCCAAGACTCGGTAAAAGCATTATGAGTTCTTAGTGATGTCATTTAGTTGACAAATGCCCCAGTTGCATTCATGGACTTGATGAATAAAGTACTTAAGTCATTATTAGATTAATTTATTATTGTATTTATTGACGATATACTATTATATTCCAAGTTCAAAGGATCATAAGCAATATTTGCAGATAGTTTTACAAACTCAAAAGGAACATAAGCTATATGCTAAGTTTCAAAATATGAATTCTGACATAGTGTTACTTTCCTAGGGCATGTGATTACCAAGAATGGTATTTAAGTTGATTCTAAAATGGTAGAAGCGGTGCAGTAATGGCCACGCCTTACCACAATTATAGAGATTCATAGTTTTCTTGATTTAGTAGGTTATTACCAAAGATTCGTTAAAGATTTTTCAAAAATTTGCTGCTCCTTTGACGAGGTTGACAAGGAAAGGAATAAAGTTTAACTGGTCAGATGAATGTGAAAGAAGTTTCTAAAAACTAAAAGAATGTTTAATTACGGCGCTAGTACTGTTTATTCCCTAAGGTACTGGAAGATACACAGTATACTGTGATACATCGAGAATTAGATTAGGGTGTGTGTTGATGCAACATGGTCGAATCATTACATATACATCTAGACAGCTTAAACCACTTAAACAAAATTATTTGACTCATGATTTGAAAATGACAACAGTGATTTTTGCTCTCAAAATTTGGATATATTATCTGTATGGTGATACATGTGAAATCTATACAGATCATAAAAGTTTCAAATACATTTTCCAAAAAAAAAAATCTTAACTTAAGACAAAGAAGATGAATAGAATTACTTAAAAATTATGACTGTACAATATTATATCATTTAGGTAAGGCCAATGTAGTGACTGATGTATTAAACAGAAATTCAATGAGTAATTTGGCTCATATCACAATGGTAAGGAGGTCGATGATTAAAGAAATGCATAAGTTGGAAAGTCATAGGGTAGTATTGGAAGTAAAGGAGCTTGGGATACTATTAGTCATATACAATTTCAATCATCTTTGATTGAGCAAGTGAAAATGGTACAGGAAGATGATGCCTATATATGTAAGAAAATTGAAGAGGTGAAGAATAGCAATGATGTTGAATTTACTGTAGACTCTAAAGTAATTTTGAAATTAGGCTAGCGGTTGTGTGTACCTAATAAAGAAGAACTCAAGAAAGAAATTCTAGGAGAAGCCCATTAATCTACGTATACCATTCATCCTGGATCAACTAAAATATATCAAAATTTAAAAGAAATTTATTGATGGGATGGAAGGAAGAAAAATATAGCTGATTATGTTTATCAATGTTTAATATGTCAACAAGTAAAGGCAAAACATAAAAGGCCTGCGGGGTTACATCAACAAATAGAAATACCTAAATGAAAATTAAAGAGAATAACTATGGATTTTGTTACAGAGCTACTACAGACATCAAAAGGGTTTGATTCAATATGGGTTAATCATTGATAGGTTGACTAAATCAGCATATTTTCTACCAGTAAAAATTACGTATAACGTAACTCAATATGCAAATCTGTATTTGAATGAGATAGTGAGACTACATGGGATACTGATATAGATTATTTCTTGTAATATCCCAAAATTTTTATTTTTAAATAATATTATATTATAAACAAGTGTATATTTTTTAAATGATTATGCATGTTTTGCTGGAAGTAAATATATTTTTGTTTAAAATAATTATTCTTTTGCTTAAAATAATTATATTGGCATCTAATAAATTTTTGTTGTATTTTTAAAAATATTCTTTCTTTTATTATGTATAAAGATATTTATTTTGTGATTTTTTTATTAAAATTTTTATTAAGAAAAATCATGATTTAAGAGTTCAACTAAAGTTTTATGAGAATGTAAATTTTTAGAAATTTTTTGGATGTTTTAAGATAAAAAAACAGAATTTATATGAATATACATGAAATAAAATAAAAATAAATCTAAATATTTAATTATTAAATTATTATTATTATTATTATTATTATAAAATTAAATCAAAGAGGAAACCGAAAGAGGGGAGACGAACGAAGAATGAGAAGGTGAATAGTGTAAAATAGTGTGAATAGTAACCTTTATTTTTCTCTCTAGATCTGTAGTGTCTACAGGCCTCCGATCTCAAAACTAAAGGTACCACTAGATTCAGGACAGAGAATACTACAATTTTAACCGAACAATTTCTTAAATCATCCGTTGAATCGCCGCAAATCTAAAGTAGAAAATCTCAGAAAAAGATAAACTCTGAAACTCTTACTTAGAGACCTCAAATTAGAAATCTGACATCGTAGATGGATTCAGGAGCTAGATAAATCTTAGGATATGAAATTTTTCAACTATCTGATAACTTTTTGTTCTTGGTGAATAATATTTTTCGGCAACGAATAGTGTTTTTCGGCCATAAATAGTGACCAAGTTCCCTAAGACATTTTCTTGATTTTGGGACCCTCCAAACACGTTTTTGAAGTTTGTTTAGTCAAATGTGAATTGGAAAAGTGCAATTTGGGGCTGTCCAATCTGGAGCCCTTACCTTGTGAGTAGATGATTCTTTTTATGACTTGCCCTATACTCTTCTTGATATTTGAACATATATTTGATTATGTTTAAGAGATATATGAATCTGAAATGCATTAAAATTATTTGATTTGCTTACAATTTGAAATATGGTTCAAGAAGAGTATAGTATTTGAAAATAGATTTCTGAACTCATGATGTATCTGATTTCACATGTATTTCTCATTAAATGATAATGTGAATATTTATGCATGTGTTATTATTTATAAAGCTATATGATTGCCTCAAGAAAGGGCATGTACATGTGATAAATCCTGAATGGGGAATTTATGACAGATGAATTTGTACTAAGACTGAAAGTCTATATTATATTGAGAATTTTATACTGGATTATATGGCATATGTGCATATGATATTTTCTGTGGAAGAATCCTATTGGAAACACAGTCTGGTAATAGCAAGTAATGTTAGCCCTGGTGCACCTTGATTGCCTCAGCTAGCATGGGTGGTGCTAGTCTCGTGTGAGGGCCAACACACGAGAAATGATATGTGATGGAGAGCGGGATGCCTCCTATATGGGCGAGATACCAGTTATATGAGATGTGATTTGCCTTCCCTTGCTGTGTGCTTGGGAAATACCTATATAAAGTCTCTTCGCGTGTCCTCCTGAATGGTAATAGGAAAAACCTCAACGGGATGCTGAGTTTAGGCAAATCTTATACCACCAAAGTACGGAAGGGGTAAACTCTGATATGAAATCCTCCAAATGTTTTTATAAGAATTATGTTGATGCATACCATGATTTTATTATCGTTCTTACAGCATTACTTATGAATTGAATATGAATATGAATTTGAACAGAGATTATTTAAAATGCAAGTTTCATATGAATGTACTTATGAATTGTGATTTTCAATGTGATAAGTTTTAAATTATAGAGTACATCCATATGTTGACCTAAGAGTTCATAGGAGGTATTATTTGCTCACTGAGTTGTAAAACTCACTATACGTTGTTGATATATTTTTCAAATAAGGATATAGAGTTTGGTCCTTTCCCTTCAGATAGTTGACCAGTTAGACGACATGATCTCTAGGTGAGCCTACTTTGTTTCCATGGCTCATATATTTTGATTTATATTGTATTTGTACTTTAGAGTATGTTCTAAACGCTACAGGCAGGATCCCTGTTTCTGCTGTACTTTGATGTTTATAGATTTGGTATTTATATGGAAATACATATATGTAAAAGAGTGTATTATACATGTTATGAAAAATATATGATCGTAAAGTATGTGTTTCACGTGTCCTAAAATTAGGGGCGTGACATTTCTGATCGAGGACTACAATTCATAGCTCGTTTTTGGAGAGCATTCCAAGAAACTTTGGGCACGAAGCTAAATCTCAGTACTGCTTTCTATCATCAAATAGATGGATAGTCTGAGCGAACCATCCAAATATTGGAAAACATACTTTGGGCACGTGTGCTTGATTTTCAAGGTTGTTGGGAAAGATTCTTGCCCCTAACTAAATTTGCTTATAACAATTACTGCCAAGCCAATATACAAATGACACTATTTGAGGTTTTACATGAAACATCGTAGTTTTTCTAATAGGTGAATGAGTAAATAATATAAATTATAGCATGGAGAAAAATTATATTTTGTCTCTAAATTTATAAGCTATAAAATTTGGTTATGTAATGTAAATTTATGATTATTTTTTGTATGTTGAGATTGTGAATTGGATGATGTTTGAGATTTAGTATGTCACTAAAATATATAAATGTGTGAGAAGTGAATTGAAATGGGTAGGTAGCAGACATGATATGAATGGTAAAAGTAACATATGTTAGGATTGCTTAAGAATTGGCTATTGATGGGAAAATGTTATAAGAGAGAGATTTGAGCATATTGGGTTTACTTGAGAATAGGTACGACAAAATTAGAAAATTTGCGATTTCAATTTGTTGGAAGTGATTAGTGTAGGAAATCTTGGAGGAAGTTGGATATTAAACTAGTCATAATTTAAAATAGTGAGTTTGGACACCGAACTGTATAAAGATTTTTAGGTGAAAGGAATAGACAGATGATGGCCTTATGATGCTTTGAGGAATGTAATAAAGTGAATTAGTAGTATTGAAGTTCTTGAGGAATAAAATATAAGAAATAGTATTCAAATTAATCTTTGAACTCTTAATTTAGAAATATGGAGAATATTTTGAGAACCATGTCAAAAAATAATGCAAAGTGATCAAGATATTTGTGTTAAGGGTTTATACAATGTTAAATTAAGTCTAGTATCTAGGATGTGAATTATGTTAAGATTGAAAATTTATGTGTGCATAATTGTTGAGAAAAGTTTTCTTAGAACAAACGGACTAGTTAAATGGAATTGATAAGAACTAAAATAATATGATTTTAGAAATGAAAGTAAGAAAGGCCTAAGATTCATAAGAGAATGTTGACACGTGATAATCAAATATGACTTGATAGAAGTTTAGAATAAGAAAAGTTGGTTACCCAATATGGATGTGTATATGTTCTTTTATGTGTATGGTTCTTTATTATATCGACTTATGGATATAAATATGCAAATTTGAGGATAGTTCATATATTAATAAAAATAATATACAAAAGAGATCCCCAATAGCTTGAGTAGTAAGGTTAATAACTGTAATTTATGCCTTGACTTCATTCCCTACTTGTGATAGGTTGGTCTGAAATTCGGGGACCGAATTTCTTAAGGGGAAAAGAATGTAACATCCCTAAGATTTAGTAATTTTTATTTATGTGTGGATTATTAAAAGACATAAAGGAGTAGAGATGTAATTGAAAAATTTTAGGGATAAAAATGAAAACTTATTAATATTTTGGAGGTCAAATTGTAATTTCCTAAAAATTTAGGGATCAAAATGTAAACAATGAAATTTGCAAGGACCTCCCTCAAAAATTAAAATTTACAGAATGGTCCCTCCATCAATATTAAAAAAAATTCATAAACAAGGCGAATGAATAGTATGAATAGTATTTTCTCTCTCCTCATTTTTTCTCTCTAAATTTAGAGTACTTTCGAGCATTTGATCTCAAAACTAAGGATATCACTAAATTTAGGACGAAAAGTACTACAATATTGGCCGAATAATTTTTTAAATAAGCCGCAAAATTGCCACATATCATAAGTATAAAATCTTAAAAAAAGGTAAGTTTTAAAACTTCTATTTAAAGACCTCAAATTGAAAATCTGACACCGTAGATAAATTCATAAGATAGATAAATCTTAGAATATGAAAAATTGTAGCCATCTGACAACTTTTTATGCGTCGTGAATAGTAAATCCAACTAGTATGAATAGTGATTCCGGTGGTGAATAGTATTTCCGACTATGAATAGTATCCATCAATTTACTAGTATTGACTAAACTTCCGAAGGCCAAATTTTGTGATTTTTGAGTCATTTCCTAGGTTTTGAACCCTCCAGACTCGATTTTGAAGTCTATTTGGTCAAATTTGAAATGGAAAAGTATATTTTGAGACTATCCTAAGTAGATAATTATTTCTATGACTTACCCTATGCTCTTCTTGAACTTTAAATATATAATTGGTTCTGTTTACAAATTATTTGTTTACAATCTAGCATATAGTTCAAGAGTATGGTTTTGAAAATAAATTTTTGAATTCATTGAATATGTGATTTTAAATATATTTCTCATCATATGGTAAAGAAAATATATTGTGCACGTGGTATTAATATATAAAGCTATAAGATTGCCTTGGAAAAAGATATGTATATGTGATAACCCTGATTGAGAAATTTCTAACAGAGAAATTTTATTGAGACTGAAAATTCTGAATTATACTAAAACCTCTGTTTTGAATTATATGACATATGTGCAAATATGATTGCTGTGGAAGAATCCTATTGGAAATACTGTTTGCTAATAGCAGTTGATGTTAACCCTAGTGCACCTGGATACCTCAACTAGTAGGGGTGGTGCTAGTCTCGTGTGACAGCCAACACACAGAATATGATATATGAAGGAGAGCGGGATGCCTCCTATTTGGGTAAGATGCTAACTATATGATATGTGATTTACCCTTTTTGCTGTGTGCTTGGAAATTTGCCCATATTAGAGTCCCTTCGCATGTTCTCTTGAATGATAGTAGGGCAAACCTTAGCTGAAATATTAAGTTTAGGCAAATCCTATACCACAAAAGTATAGAAGAGCTTGAACTCTGATATAGGATCCTCCTAATATTTTTATGTAAAATATTTTGATTCATAATAACATTTGTTTAATGATCATACAGTACAGTATATGGTTTTGGATATCTAAATATCCTGTGATTTGAGAATATTTGAAATCGGGTCCCATATGGATGTACTTTCGAACTGTAATTTTCTACGTGATAAATTTTAAAATATGAATACATCCATATGTTGACCTAAGATGTCATAGAAGGTATTACCTGCTCACTGAGTTGTCAAACTCACTATATGATATTTTCATATTTTTCAGACAAGAATACAGAGTTTGGTCATTTTCCTTCAGATAGGTGATCAGCTAAGCGACATATTTTTTGGTGAGCCTATTTTGTTTCCAGGGCTCGTATATTTTGATTTATATTGTACTTGTACTCTAGAGTATGCTCTGAACACCACAGGCAACATCCTTACTTCTGTTGTTACTCTGATATTTATAGACTTGATCTGTATATTGTGTATACATAGAAATACCTATATGTTAATATTTTCAATAATAAAGGAGTGTATTATACATGTTATGACAAATATATGTTTGTAAAGCATGTGTTTCACGTGCCCTTAAAAGTAAGGGCGTGACAATGGCATTCCAAAGCCAAAGAAGAAATCACTACATGAAAAAGGTCTAAGGTGGCAACTTTGTCGTCACTAAGAGTTACTCCTTATACCTTTAGTGACAACTTTTTATCCACCAAGTCGTCATTGTTGCCTTTGTCACTAAAGTCTAAGGTGATGACATTTTAAGGTCATTATCAAGGTTTATGGTGATGACATTTTGTCATCATCCAAAGAAAAAAGTCATTGCCCAAATTTTTAAAATTTTTTTATGCAATCAAGCAAGGGTGTTGCACTCTTTGGAGTTGTAGCCTAATTTTGTGTCTTTTGTAGTAGTCACGAATTCGGTTTCTCTTATAAAAAAATCTTTTAGGATTTGTATAATTGTAGAAAATATTATGGATAAAAGTTTGTTAAAGATTAGGAATAGAGCTGATCCAAAATACATAAAATGTGTGGATGATTTTCTCGAGTAGACATAAAACCAATCAAGCCTAGGCAATAAACTTCTATGCTTGTGCAAAAAATGCAAAAATGTGGTGTTTAAGTTAAGACATGAAATAAGATTTGATTTATTGAACAATATTTTTTCAAAATCTCATGAGGTTTAGGATCTTCAAGGATAAGACTTTAGGAAGCCTTCATATACCCCTAATGAAGGCAATGATTATTTAGAAGACAATGTTGAGGAAAATAACATAATCGGGATAATACATGATGCATATGGAGTTTCGATCATAAAAGAGATGAATAACCATGTAGAAAACAACGAATAGTCAAATTTTCATGCAAAATATTTTTACCAATTACTAGAATATGCCTATAAACAAATCTATATCCAAATTACGACAATGTGTTAAAGTTTTCATTCATAGTTAGGCTACTTAATATGAAGTGCCTTAACCACTGGAGCGATAAGTTTATAGATATACTATTAGACTTATTTATAGAAGTACTATCAAAGAGGGTCCTGGTACCTAAGTCTTACTACGAAGCCAAGAAAGTTGTTAAAGACTAGGGTTAGACTAAAAAAAATACATGTAAGAATGAATGCATTTTATATTGACAATAACGTGCCAATGCACAATCATACCTTCAGTGCAAGTTGTTCTTATGAAAATCAATATAAGCAGAAAGCAAAGAAAGAAGCATATAAAGTATAGTATTATTTTCCAATAAAGTTTAGATTGCAAAGATTGTACATGGCAAGACAGTTATAATGATATGAGGTGATAAAATAAAGAACATGTTGATGATAGTATGTTAAGACACTCAGCTGACTATGTTGCTTGATAGTTCAATGAGTAACATCCTAATTTCTCGGTTGATCCTAGAAACGTTATGATGGGTTTAGCAAGCGATGGTTTCCAGCTATATGACAACATGAGTGCTAACCATATTATTTGGGTAGTTGATCTTGTACCATATAACTTGCCTCTAGGAGATGATATAGCTATCTATTTATAACCAATGATTAAGGAGTTGAGAGAATTGTAGGAGGTAGAGGTGGAGACATATGATTCCCGTTCACAATCAAATTTCAAGATGTATGCCGTTATTATATGGATAATAAATGATTTTTTTATGTATGGTAGTTTTTTAGGGTGGTCAATGAAAGGAAAATTTGCATATCTTTATTGTCACAAATATACCCATTCCATTTCTGTAAGAAGAAAATTATATTACATGGACCATCATTGCTTCTTGCCAACCAGTCACCCATGGTGTCAAAATAGGAGGACTTTTGATGGTAAAGTAAGAGTTAATACCATACCTATATTTTTAACTGGCAACAAAGTACTTGAACAACTACAATGCTTACCCAATGTGACATTTGGAAAAGGCCAAAAGTAGAGCATATTCTTTCAACTACTTTATTGAAAAACACTTTTGCTATGACATAATCTTAATGTCATGTATATTGAAAGAAATGTTTCAAATAACATTGTGTCAATAGCGATGAATATGGCTGAAAAGACAAAGGACAAAGTGAAGAATCGTTACAATTTGGTGGACTTGGGAGTTAGGGTAGGTTTGTGCCCCATTAAAGATAGGAACAATGTTTTGCTACCAATAGTATGTTATGTGCTATCACCACAAAAGAAGTTGAAAGTTTATAACTTTTTGACTCCGTTAAAGGTTCTCAATGCATTCTTGTCAAATATTTCAAAGCGTGTCAATGTATATGAAAGAAGGATGTTTTGATTGGAGTGTTACGACCATCACATATTATTACAAGAAATATTTCCAATTTCAATATGTCATTTATTGTCTAAGAAGGTGAGTGTCATATAATATAGTTGGCACAATTTTTCAAAATTCTATTATCAAAATTTTAACCATGGAACACTTAGATTCTATAAAAAAAAATTGCAATTACTTTATACAAATTGAAAATTATGTCCCTTGACATTCTTTGATGTCATGGTTCACTTGCTAGTTCACTTGGCAAGAAAGAAAAAAGGTTGTGTTCCCTCTAAAGGCTTTATCGTTGAATGTTATTTAGTATATGAAAGCATCACATTTTGCTATATTTGAGCAATATCTAAACAAAGTTCAATAGAGCTCCAATGAATGATGATGGGAATGTGACACCTTGTGGGATGTCAATATTTGATAAAATTAGGCAATTAAAAGGAGTTGCCAAATCAATTAACCTATTTAATAAAGAATTTGATCAAACTCGTCTATACATGATTCAAAATTATGAAAAAAATTGGTCATTTATAGAGTAAGTCTATGATAATTTGCTAACAATTAAATTGTTAGTAGAGCAATCTCTAGTTTATGAAATGATATAATTTGTAAGGATTACAAAAAGGAGTTCGAAACACAAACATCAGATGTTGATGGGAGGCACGTCGAAGAGTTTCTTCAATGATTTAATTCTCAAGTAAGTGTCTATCAACTAGATTTTTAATACATTATATTATAAGTTATGTCATAACCTCTCGTAATAGATGTCTCCAACTATCACGTGAAAATATTTAATTAGTCTTGAGCACTCACCAACCTTTGAACTCTTTTAAATAGTCCTCCTTGGCCTACTTGTATCAACTTTTACATTCTTGCTATATCTAGCATTTTCTATCACTATGGTTGGCCTTACTAATTAACTTGACTTTCGGAATCCAAGATAGAGCAATGCAATAAGACTAACTTATCTTTCCATTGCAAATCAATCTAACATTGCCCTACTTAACGATGTCTCGCCGTATCTGGCCATCAAACCAAACATCTGTTCCAAGGAAGAAAAAAAAAACTTTAGCCTAACTTTTTGTTCCAACAACAAATATCTCTTATACAGAAAAACATTCAAGAATAATTTAATTTACTTTCATCTATACCATTTATGCATTCAATGCATAAAGAAAGAAATTGATAGGCTGGTGGTAGTTGCACTGATTTCTTAATTTGTAACACTTGAACTGTAAGGCATTTGCCAGAAAACCGGTGGGCTCCTATCCCCATGGCACTACTTATCAAAACTCCGACAACTTGGAAGCCATATTACAAAAGGATATATAGCAGCACTTTCTAACATAACCAACAACCAAAAAGGGTCATATTATAAAGTTTATTATAAAATGCCAAAAACCAACAATATAACATTTTTCGTCCTATTCATATACATATAATTATCATATATCATCAAAGCGAAAGCTGGAGAAAGAGACATTTTAACCTCCACCTTAACTATTTGATGCAAAAGTGTGAGGAGCCGCTTGCATTTGAATTTTCACAATCCTTCCATGCCGCCCCACTTTGTTTTTTTTTTAGAGTTTTAATGGCCTAATACTGAACCCATACAAGCCACTAAAGGCATAATACAAAGAGACAAGAAAAATCAAATGGGAGACCTCCCAAGTCTGACTCTAAAATGCGTGAAATTCTAAACAAGCAAAAAAAAAAAAAATCAAGTACTACAACTAAAGAATACATAATCAACACACTCCTAAAACATTAATCTATCAAATTACAATTCAAACATTATATAAATTCAATTTATATAACAACAAAATTGAAGAAAACAAAAAACCTTCTATAGAAAGGTATACCTCTCAACTCTTTTTGAAAGTTAAATATAAAATATACATAAACGTAAAATTTTAATACCTCTTTTAAAAAAAAATTATGAAAGTAAAATACTCTCTCAGAAAAAAAAAGAAACTCTTAAAAAAATAAAGAAAGCCAAAGGGAGAGGTGGCAGCACCCCTCTAGATCTAGGTTTTCTCCACTGCCCCACTATAAGAGAAAAAAGAATCTATTTTTTCCTCTTAGTTCTTTTTTATGTGGATCCACATACTTTTGGGGGCAATCTCAAAATGGTTCATCATCAATTAAAAAAAGATATAGATTTGTTCAAAAAGCTCATTTTCTGTTAGTCCATGACCTGCATCTTTATTCACTGCTACGGCCTATTGGAGAAGAGAGAGAAAAAGAAAATTAAAATTTTTTTTCAGTGGAAATATCATATGAGTGTTTTTTTTTTTTGGTCATTTTAGTATGAGTCTTTATTGGTTCTCAATAAACAATTAGATATTTTGATTTGCTAATTTTTTGACTTTAAATTCTAATTCGACTTGTATCTCACAATATGCTTGGGAAATGAGCTCATTTAATTGTGTGCAGTTTAAAATACTAATTGTCACTTTTTAATTTGGATTCTCAAAAAAAATTTAAAATTTTATAGGATAAATTTTGAAAAAAAAAACACAGTTTCATAAAATTAATATTTAATAAATACATTGAATCTACTTATTCAGATATATATTTCACAAACTGTCTTTATTTTTCTAAATTTATCCTATAAAATTCTTTAAAAACTTTAGAGAATTATGATTTTTTTTTTACTAGAAAACATAGCATATACCTAGTACCCATTTATTCATATTTCTAATCAATTATAGGTTGTGGATAAGCAATTTCCAGGAAAAGATGTAGGGAATTCCCTTGAGTTAGCTTCAATTAATACTGTACCTAATATGCAATATTGAGTAACTCTAATTCTTAGTCAATAAGAAAAAAAAAAGAGATTAGGCACAAAATCATTGATTTGTGGGGCAGTTATTAAAATCAATTAATGACGCAAAGCATAGTCTTTTTTTTTTATTGACTCACCACCAAGCACAATGACAATAAATCCCAAATACATAATCTAAGATAACTACATATAAGCATTAATTCCCATGTCGGGAGAAAAAGAAAGGTTTAATTATGTTTCTGCAATCTCTCCAAAGATGAAGTTATGGAAGAGAGCGTAAGCGCGAGAGATTAGGTTATTCTTATATAGACTTATTTTAGAGTAAATTTTATTATTTTAAAAAATTACACTCACACCTCTTTTAATTTTAAATTAAAATAAATTTTTTATTGAAGTTTATAAAATTTACACTCAGATTTTCTTAAATTTTGAAAAAATATATATTAAATTCTCTTATTTTAAATTTTCATAAGTATTAAATTCACTTTTTGATTATTTATATTACATTGAATTAGATAATTTATAATTAGTTATGAGTTTTTAAAAATAAAAATACATAAAGTATAAGTAAATGTAGATTACTCTTGGTTTTCTAAAAAATATATAAATCAAGTTAATTTAGAATATCTATATATATATATATATAACATAAAAAATATTAAAATATATATATGATTTACTTATATTTTAATTCATTATTAATTTATTTAGCTTATGCTTAATTTAAAAATCGATATGTACCTAAAAAGTTTTGGCTTAAAAAATTAAGACAAGCAGATTGATCATTGATGATTTCTCCTGAATCACTGATAACATTTTGTTGGTCCCAAATGGTGGAACTGTCAAGTAAAAACTGCATATATGCCAGTAGGATCAGAAATCAGAATCAGAACCAGAACCAGAACAGAACATGAGCTTTGCTCAAGGCTCAATGATCTGCTATCCAGCCAATCTTAGAGGTCAAACTGTACTGTGTAAATCACCTTTTCAAGATGCCATTGGCACTATGGAGTTATCTAGCTAGCTCATAATCATACCCCCAAAAAAAAAGGCAAAAATAAAAGCTTAAAAAGACATATCGCACTCGTTAGTGCAAAGTGCAAACTAGCGTTGTATTATTAAGCATATAGTGGAAAGCATTGTGGGGACTTTCAATTCCTTCTACCTCAAAGTGATCACTTTGATTCTTTCTTGATCCAAACCCTCGTTTTCTTTTCTTTTCTTTTCCCTTCATTTGTGCCGAAGTACACCATGGCTTGCACTGCATAGACATTGATGAATCTGTCCTCTCCCTTTTGGGGGCCCCAAAAGATTTTTTTTAATAAAATTAGAGAAAAAGCTAACTATTTGAATTTTTTTTATGTGCACAAGTATATAGAATTAATTTTGAAAATTGTCCCTTTTTATAAATAGTTTTCTGTAAATTTATAAAATTATCTTAACTATTCAACTTAAATTTATTTAGTTAGGGGAAATTATTTGAATTTAATTCTACGATGATAAGAACTAAGACGGGGGCACGAAAAGTGATGGAAGCATTATGTCATCCTCACGCGTTAAAGAATGACTGACACCGACGAACTACGCTATCATTTTCCTCTGTGAAACAATGAGAATAAAGGTTAATAGATCCCTCCAATGCTGGCATTAGCATAACATCGATGAAGTCACAATCACCTTCCATTATGATCCAAAATACAGAATTACAAATAGCCCAAAAAAACTGGCACGGTAAAAGTTGGATCTTTTTATCTGTTTCAATCATAGTCTCTTCTTTTTCCATGTACTCCTTTAAGCTTCATGAACAATTAAAAAGCAAAACAAATCAAAACCCATATAAAGCTTTTAGCTTTATCTCTTTCTTAAATATTGCACAATTATGATACCCTTTGATCAATTATAAGCCCCTTTATATACTGAACAGTGAAACATCCTCAAAATGATCATCAAAGCTCAAATTTTGGTAATCCGAAGATTCAGAAGCGGAACTGACCCAGTTACGATCTAATTTGTTTCCAAGATGATCAATCTCAACTCTTTAGCCATCCACCCTATGCAGTTTTAAGACCATAACATATTATCATTTCCATATTTACTCTATTTATAAACCTATGTACACAGTAGCAGAAGCAGCAGCAGAGGAAGAAGCAGCATGGAAAAAAAAACCGAAGTTTAATTTCTTTAAATTCAAAAAATGGATTGAAAATATCCTTTGAATCCTAAAATATGTGGATTATGGATAACCCTTTAGAGCAAAGGCTAAAGATTTTGAACAAGGAACCGTTGTTACAGATCACTTGGTGACTCTGAAATGCTCTCTAAGTGAGGCCTCCACACAGCAACTCGCCCTCTTCGTCTGTCTCTCTGTGTTGAGAGCTTCTCTGAGAGTATATCAGTCAAGTAACGATCAGAGGAAACTAGCAAGTTGGCCATGGAAATGGCGTTGCTGCTGTTGCTGTGCCTGTGGAGGCTGTTTTTACTCATCGTTCTCTCGATCTGCTCCTTCCTTTTCTTTCTCCCCGACGACCTATGCCGGCTTTTCTCTGTTGACGGCGCTGCCGTAGAAGGGACCGGCATGAGGAAGTAAATCTTCCCACGTTGAAGCTCTGCGTCAGGTGGGACGATTACGATCTTCGGTACAACGCCGCCGTCCACGGAACCGGACGCCGGCGAAGATGGTTTCTTGAGAACATGCTCTGGGTGTGCCTTCATGATCTCACTGGCTTTGATGGTGCCACTGATTTCTTGTACGCGGCCATTGGAGTGCACTATGCGGATTACATCCAGTGCTCCACAAGGGAGAATGCAAGAGATGCAACACCTTATGGTGTTTTTCATGGCTTCCCTCCCTATTTTGCAAGTGGTATCTCAGTCCTCTTAGAGAGAGAAAGAAGACTAAGTGGTAGAAAGTGTAAATATATGGAGGGAGATAGGAGAGAGAAAGACGATGGAAAGGGAGAGAATGAGATGACTTTTTTTCCTTCTTCTTTTTTTCTGGTTTAGCTAATTAATTTTCAATGAGAGTGGGAATCAGTCACATAAGGAATTTCGTATCAATTGATGCATGTTTTTCTTACATAGCTTTATAGCTATTGATTATTTAAACTTTTTTCTTTCTAGCTTTTTCGGTTAAACTCTTTTTTAAGGTTTAAAATTTTGTGAGACATAATTATCATATGAAAAAAAATATAAATATAAAAAATTATTTATTTATTATAATTAATTATTTTATTTTTTTAAAATTCATAAATTAATACATAATTTTAAAAAATTAAACTATTAAATCATAACTCATCAAATAATATTAACTTTTAATATTTTTATAATTGTATTATTAAAAAATTAAATTATTGATTATTTGAATATAAAAATTTTGAGACTATATAAATTATAATGTAATTTTAAAAATTAAAATTGATTAGTCATGATTTATCAATTTTCAATATCATATAAGAAAATCCAAATATATTATTTTTGCTTTTAAACGGATCAGAGGAACATTTTTCATTCTAGCTTGGGATGAAATTCATGGTATGAATAATTGCACCACACTCTGTACTTTGGCTTTTGATCCATTATTTAGGGACCCTCACCCTCGCCACCATCTAGCTCTTTCTCTCCCTTTCACTCACACACACACACACACACACTCTCTCTCTCTCTCCTTTACAATATTTGGTTAGGATTTAAAGGTTTGGACTTTGAACTACTCATAGGCGACACATGTTAGTGAATGATAGAGACATACATAAAAATTAAAGTATAAAATTTACCATATAAAGTGCATTAATATCCTATTTAGACTATTTCACCAATTAGTTTTAGTTTATTATATTTACATGATTTAGGGAGTTTTATCATATTAAAATTAAAAAAAAAAAGTAAACTCTAATTCATTATTAATAAATATAAGTAGAGTCTATTGATTACTAGATAAGTTAAACCTAAAAAAAATCTCTTACAAAATCCTAATGCAAAGCACAGAAAAATTCATCTGATTGAAAACTTTTTGAATGAGCCATGATGGGATGTATGGGTATTAATCAAAACTTAACCTTATCTAAAAAGTCGTGTTACAAGTTAAAAATAAATATGAATTCAATGATTGATTTATTTCTGCAATAATAAAAATTTAAATTAGTAAAAAAAAAATTGTATGAAAGGATAATTTTAGAATTTTTTAAAAAAATTAATTTTATATCTAAAAAATGTGAAGATAATTAAAAAAATTAAACACTTGTGAACCTAATATTGAATAACTACACTAAATTAAAATGAGGAAAATGAAAAAAATTCTAAATACATTTACTGCACTAAATATAAATAAATTACAAAAAATTATATGTAGACAAATTAAAGGTGTATTTCATTAAAAAGTTACATGAGATATGCACATAATTTCTTTTTATTAATTTACTCTACCTATCTAGGTACATCGAGTATATCTAAAAATCTGTAGAGGATAATAGCGATGTAGGGTCAATGAAAGAGTGAAAGTCTTTGTTTGGAGTGAATGGGAGAAGTAGCTAAGGGAGCTGAAAAATGCGTACATACGAGAGGAGATCTTCTTTTGTGAGAGGGTTGTGATCTTTCAACATCTCTAAGCAAGATCATGTGGGTTTGTGTTGGGTTTCACTGGAAAGTGAAGCGTGATGGACTTCACACTTTATCTCTAATGGATTTTAGGTTTGGGAGGTGCTTTGACTAAAGCCAAGGTGTTTTGTCTACAAGCCAAGCATCACACGCGCTTCCATAGCTTCTATCCTTTTCGCTTTCTTTCTCTTCATACATGGCTTTTATCACTTTGGTCATCTTTCATACATGAGATGACGCATTATTGAATTCACAAATACCTGCCTTTCTTGAATTGAGATTTTTTTTTTATAGAATTTTACAAAATAAATTTAAAGAAAAAATACAATTTGTAAAATTTATACTTAAATAATTATGTCTCTCTTATTTATTAAATATTAAATTTATAAAACTATATTATGTATTTGTGAATAAAATAAACCTTCAAAATATATCATACATAGAGAATGCGAATTATTAAATTACTATAAAATATAAATAATTTGATTCTTAGTAATAATTATCTAGTTGTATTTTATATTTTAAAATTCTATAAATTAAATTAAATTAAATTCTCATTTCATGTATAAGTGATAAAGCAAGAGATAATATTCTTCATAAGTTAATTAAATTTCCATTTCTATTTCACTGCAAAGAGACTTGACACCTTTACAAACACCCACGACTTTATCATCTAATATTAGCCAATATCAAACCAACACTCAAAAAGTAGATTTGTTTTCTTCCCCTCCTGTGAAGAGGTCAATAGCTTCCTCAGTTTTTCACTTTGGCTAGTGAAAAATAAATTTCAAAAAGTAAGATCGTGATATTTAAGAAAGATTTTGAGGTATTCTCGTAGAAATTCTAATACCCACTTTTTCTATTAGTTGATTGTGCACAAAATAATAGGGATTTGATAAAATGATTGCCCCAGTGGACATATCACTTACAAGAATGTTCTTAAAAAACTAGACTGGTCTCGTTGAACTATTGGAAGAAGTAATTTTTGGTTCATTGTTCGAACTATGGCCAAACATTAATAGTTGAATAGATAGTAAGATATTTAAAATATTTTTTTATCTTTTATGTTATAAAAAAATAGTATATTTAAAAATATATAAATAAAATAATAGATAATAAAATTAAAATAATCAATTAGAAAATACTAATATATTTGAAACATTATTAATAACTCTACTATATATAAAACAAGAGTCACAATCTGGTATAATATTCAATAGTTAATAATAGTTATTATAATAATATTTTTAATCACAATTTATTTATTTTTAAATAAATTTATGTTTAACTATCATTAATATTAAAAATTATTGAAAATGAAATTATTTTGAACTAACAAATAAAAAATTTTAAAATAATGAATTTCAATAACATTAAAAAATAAATTGTTCAAACTAATTCAGTCCAATTTACCGGTTTTTGGTTTATTTGATTGATTTTTTTTAATTTGTTTACCCTTTTTTCGTTGAACAATTTCATTCCACCAATTCATTATTTTTATTAAAATTTCAGTCCAGTCTGATTTTTAAACAATACTTAAATATATATTTATTTTAGTGAAATTTTTTTTAACTCTTTACGTAATTAATTAATATATGCAACTAAAGGTTTAGCATCCCCGGAGGGAGTGTGTTTTTGGGAGATTGGCATGATTTATATACAATATTATCTTGCTGACCTAGAGGCCATGTGTAATTTAAAAGCCTATCTAGAGATTTGCCAGGAGAAATTAAACAGGCAGTTAAAACTGTTTGGATGGTTTAAAATGCAGGTTAATGTTAGTTCTGTCCCATCCATTTATGGCCCACTCATTTAATAGGTGCAGATGTTGATGTTAGTGGGCATCATGTGAAGTATGGAGAGCAGTGTCCCCTTTGCTTGGGCTTTGATATTCTATTTGCTCTCTATCATTGAAATTTGGATGCGAAGTTGACTTCATGTTACGGCCATTGACTCTTCTTTAGATTTTTCTCTGACCATCGAAAACTCTGATGATTAAGTTTGCCAAATTCTAACCAATTTCCACTCGATATGTCAATCCAAGTGTATTTTGGACTGAACAAAGTGGTTCTGTTCAACTGCTTTTTGGTGGCACTTTTTGATATGTAAGGATTGCAATTTTTGAAATATTTAAACATTTATTTATAAAATATTTAAATATAAAAGGATAGAAAAAATTTAAAATTTATGTGTATTGTATATATTTTAAATGGTAGAACAATATTGATTTTCTCACAACTCTCATTCTTAAATTTTTATAAATAAATTTGTTAATACTTAAAAGAATTAAAGATGCCAAATTTTATATTTCAAATAGTAAAAATTAATATATGCTTATTTAGTAAGATAATAAAAATACAACTTTTAGAGTGCCATACATAAGTTTAGTTGATTTTCTAATGAATAAATTTAATGAATAATAGATTAATTCTTTTAGAAAAAATAATATGTATAATTTTTAAAAGATTAAATAATACAAGTACCAATTGGGATCAATATATATGTCCTGTGGATGCTTAGTGTATATAATATTTACAAATGATAATATCAGAGAAATTATGGGCTAATTGTTTTTTGTTTTTAAAAATAATTTTTTATTTTCAATTATTTTTAGAATAAAAAAAATTCGTTTGGAAACTATTTTTTATTATTATTTTGAAAAAAAATTTAAAAAAAAATTATTTTTAAAATAAAAAAAAAAACAAAAATAAGATAGAATTATTTTTATTTTTTATTTAATTCTCAAAACATTTAAAATAAAAAAAACATATTTTTTTTTATTTTATAGAAAAAATTTTAAATATAATTTTTAAAAATAAAAAACAAAATTAAACAAATCCTATATAATTCAAATTCAACTCTTAGTAATTGGGTAAGTCTAAATTCATGTTTTTTTTTTAATAGTGGATAATTTGGGCTCAATCTATCTATTATTGATCAGACCAATCTTGTAAAAAAGTTGAGCCTATTTTAATACAGTTGGCCTAGGGAATTAACTCAACTGAATCCAATTGGTTGTTGATTTTTTTTACTCGAGTTTACAGTAAACTTAAATATAAACAACCTTAATTTAGACAATAATAAAAGAAGACATGTCACCAAAGACTATATATCAAATAGTGTCTTCACGACTCTTGTATAAAAAATAATATCTTCACAACTCTTGTATATAGTAACAGTATGATTCTTTATATAAATTGTACTTGTCTAATACAGATTTAAACTATTAATCTCATACTTACCAAACGATCTTACAAAAGTTTCCTCAGAATCCTCCTATAAATAGCACTCGTATCTTTTGGATATGGATCTTCTTATTTATTCTCACCCTTGAATTTCGTAGTATTTAACTTGAACTTTGGAGTGTCTTACATAGGGACACACCACTTAGTTTGAGACCTTCAACTGAAGGAATAACCATTATTTCTATTACTTCACTACATATGTATGAAATGAAGCTAATCTCTATTATGTTTATATATTCATGGACTCGTTCAAATTTTAAAATCGATTAGTTTTTTTTAAATACTAGAAAAAAAATTAACATGACACTAATGCTGTATCATTTTTTTAACTTCTTTTATTATCAAGCACTAGTAAATGAAAATTCAAAAAGAAAAAAGGAAAAAATTTGGAGCCCCAAAAAAAGAAGGTTTGGCTAGAGGACAATCATTGATTAGGAAATCATATATATATATATATATATATATATATATATAGTTCCTTGTCAACCCATTCTTCAAGGATATTCATTGATTGAAGTTGCTAGACATCAATTGCTTGTAGATTTTAGCATTTCGGCCGAAGACCAAAGAAATCGAAGCTTTATTATTATTGAGGGCTGTTTGGAAACCCTCCAAAATCCAACCACCTAACTTTAATCTGAGTCTTTCGGAAATCAAGGGATTGTGCTTAGTTGGTGCCCCACAAGCAGCTGCTGACAAATCCACTTCTTATTTTATGGTGGGCTGCTTTTGTATTCATATGAATTTAATAATAATAATAATAAATAGCGAAACTCTCTAGTAATATTATAAACATAAGAGAAAAGAATACAAATAAGGAATGAGGACAAAAAATGAACAACTCAAACGTCATTGACTGTTGATGCATTCAAATTTCAAATACACGATATTGAACTATGATTTTCTACCTAATTCAGCTAAAGCCTTCAGTGTACCGATAGACTCATTGCGGAAAATATAACTTGCAAGCGTACTCAACAAAAGTTATCTGAATTTAATCTAAATTTTATAATTGATTATAATTTTTTTAAATAAATTTTTATAATATTTCTTCTCGATAAATTTTTATACAAAACAAAACTCACTTCCATCATCAAAGATTCCAAATCTCTCTCATCACTTGTAGAAATATATATTAAAAAAAGGATAATTAATAGTTTTCCTTTTGTTCTTTAATCTAAAATTAATTTTTCTAATTTAAAATGCATGTGCTATTTAATCTTTTAATAATTTGCTTAGTTACCACTAAATTACTTTTTGTTATTTTTTTTCATAATTTATTAAAAATAGTCATGGTAAATATTAAAATGATGAACAGTTTTACAACTCCAATAGGTAGCTAGGAGAAGTTTCTCATAAGATAAACAATGCATTCACCGATTTCATAACTGAATTGTGAAACTTTTGAAGTGGTAGATTTTCTTGAAGCTAGATTTCGTTTTGATTACTCTGAATTGTATCTTTAATTGGTAATTGGAAGTATGTTCCTCTTATACATTATGTCGGATTCACCTTAGATTAAGTTGGGCAAGTGACCTCACTTGGACTAATTTGATAATACTCTTTCAATTAATATTAGTGTACGTTATTTTATTACAGAAATAACATATAGAGGCATTAGGTTTTCTTAATTTTATTGAAGGATTATGCAACGACAGAAACTTAAAGAATTTCTCACTCTCAATCTTCGATTTTCCTAGCATCGTTGTTGGAATTTATTAGCATAATGAATGACATGCACTACAACAAAACCGCGGCATTACGGCGGTTTTTAAGTGGGCATAACGACGGTTTTGACCGTCGTTATGCCCATTAACGACGGTTTTAAAACCGTCGTGGAACTCCAGACATAGCGACGATTTCAGCAACCGTGAGAATAACCGTCGCTATGACTGGCTTAACGACGGTTTTTAAACCGTCGTTAAACCAGTTTTAACGACGGTTTTTAACCGCCGTTAAAAGTAACGACGGTTTAAAAACCGTCGTTACTTATAATTTTTTTTTTAAATTTTCGATAAATAAAATTAATTTAATTTTTTATATCAATTTTATTTGTAATTTAAAATATAATATTTTGTACTATACATAATACTAATAATGTTTAAATTTTATTTATATCCACGACCGAAAACTTGAGTTGGGTCCAGACTGAAAAATGTTTGTAATACAAATGAGGAGGGCTGCTGAATTTATAGGCGTGTGCGTGGTTTAACGACGGTTTACAACCGTCGTTAAACCAAAAAAAAACCGTCGCTAAATGGGTTTAACGACGGTTATCAGGAAAACCGTCGTTAAACCACACGAAAGTTAGAATTTCGAATGTTGGGATTTAACGACGGTTTCCTATAAAACCGTCGTTATTTCACGACGGTTACCAGGAAAACCGTCGTTAAATCACACGAATATCGAGCAACGATTAGAAAATCGAACGTTGGGATTTAACGACGGTTTTATATAAAATCATCGTCATTTAACGACGGTTTTATGTAAAACCGTCGTTATTTAACGACGGTTATCAGGAAAATCGTCGTTAAACTACAAGAATATCGAGCAACGGTTAGAATTCCGAACGTTGGGATTTAACGACGGTTTCCTAAAAACCGTCCTCATTTAACGACGGTTTTATATAAAACCGTCGTTATTTCACGACGGTTTTATAAAAAACCGTCGTTATTTCACGACGGTTTTATAAAAAACCGTCGTAATGTCCATAAATTTTTTCTCCATGTTCAAATCGACGCAGATCACTACGGTTGAATCCTAACCGTCCGTATTTAACGACGGTTTTTTGTAAACCGTCGTTAATTACTGAATTTTAACGACGGTTAGGAAACCGTCGTTAAAGTTGACTTTAGAGACGGTTTTTTGCAACCGTCGTTAAATTTCCGTCGCCATTCCCCGCTTTTCTTGTAGTGATGGGGAATTGAGCATGAAAGTTATAAAATATTTTCTTTTACTCTCATCTTATATTCATTAATTAAATGCTTAAAATTTTTTGAATTGAGGTTAAATTTTTTTTTTTTTTAGGAATATAGTTCCGTTGGAATAGCATAACTTATAACTTATTAAAATTTTTCTATCAGTATAAGTATTTTTATGTTTAAAAAATAGTATTTTGATAAGTTTAAATAAATAATTTATCAATTCTCAATAAGTTAATTTTAACTTATTTAATAAATCAATTTTTTAAGTTTTTTTAGAAAAAAAAACTTTTATAAAAATTTAAATTTACATAATCAAAAAATTATTTTACACTTTTACAAGTTAAAATTTTATCAAAATTATACCATTCACCTTCCTCCTTCCATCAAAATTATATTCAAATATTTTTGAAAAATTTTATAAATTTAAAAAATATTTTTTTAATTATGTATTTAAACGTTAAATAACTTAATTTAAAAGGAGTTTATAGTATGAATTTTTTTTATATAAAACCTTATTCTACAAGTGGTTAAATAAACTGTTTATCCAAACCTATGTCTATGTTAAATTATTTGAAACAGAAAGTTCTTTTTTTGGAAGAATTTGGAATGAAAGTTCAAGTGCACATGGTTCTAATACCTAGCAATAACATTTATTTTCCAATTTAGTTTATTTGAGTGTAGATCAGGTAGAGTGAATAAAAATTCCTGATTATTTGAATCAAAGAAATGAAATTAAAAGAGCATACTTACTTAAAGGATCGTGTCATACTCAATAATAATATTTATGCTAATATTTATCTTTTTTATTTATTATTGTTCTTGACTTATTGTTATTATATAATAGACGGAGTAACCTACTTGATAAAAATTCTAGATTTTTCATTCTTCATACTTTGAATAATTTTATAGACTTTTAAAAATAAGAATTTCTGACCAATAATAGCCTCATAATATTATGATGTTTAATTTATAAATGAAATAGATTTTTACCAAAGAAAATGTTTATCATTTTGATGTTAATATGATTATTTTTGTTAAATTTTAGATAAAAAAATTACAGGGCAGATAAGTAATAATATAATAAATTTAAATATGATTGTAAAATGTAATTTAACCTCAAAAGAAAAAAAAGAAGAAAATAATGTAAACATATAAATAAGAGGATTACCAACTCTTTTCCTCTCAACCATATTGACTAATGTGTGACTTAATCATACACTTCAATTAATTTATGATGTCGAGATAGAGAGATGCGCTTTACACCACAAAAGAAAAGAGGGGGGGGGGAGAGTTAGAGATGTGAAGTCCAGATCAGATTGGCCCCAAAGTCCTAATTAAATTGTGATTGTTGAAGTTGAGGAAACATTAATGAAAAAATAATGAACTTTACTTTCAGAAGGTTTGATATTAATAGTGCTACATTAATTCACTAATAGTCCTTGAATTCGGAGGGCCACATTACCATTCTAAGGGTGATTAAACATCAAAGAAATATGACTTAAATATAATTAATCTATTTTTCATTAAAATGGGTAGTGCTCCCAGCTACTCGTTTTTGTAGTGAAATGGTGAGGTAGGGACTGATGTTATGCTTCTGGCTAACATCAACATGTCTGGCAAAGAAAGAACTCTGGACTCCATCAACCAACAAATTGAAAGCTTGAAGCCCACCCATCATGTAAACAGAAATAGGAAAATTGCCCGAATCAAGCAATGGTGTGGATGAAATATACAAGGCAACATTAATGCGCTCAATTTGGAACCTATTCATCAAGAAAATCCATTTGGTCTAGGCATATCGTAATGAAGTACTCATGCAAGTAATTATTACATTTTCAAACTAAATAATCATAATATAATTATTTGAATCTAATAGTAAATTTCACCACATATAAATTTTTATTTATAATTGAAATTAAGAAATTTGGGCCAGCCCTGCTAAATATAAGCCTCCCAGTGGGACTGTGCTGACCTCTCATTCTCACGAATTCACCTATCATTTCCTTTTTTTTCTTTTCTTTTTTTGGGTACAAGGAGAGGGTTGAAAGACTAAAAAATACAGACCCAGTATGATGTTCCACCCCTCATGTCATATATCAAAAGACAATCCAGCTCATTCGGGAGTCTAGACAAAATGTAGACCAAGGTTCATCCTATGGGCCTTCCTCGCAAGTCAAGGTGCCAACTTTGTTGGCTTCTCTTTATGTGTGAGTAATGGAAACCTTTTCTGTCCGCAAAAGAAAAAAGTAACGAAAACCTTTCAGTATTTGTCTAGGCAATATTTGATATAGGACACAAGCCCAGCACAAGATGTTCTCTGTTATATCCATTGTTGCAACGGAACCCATAATTTCTTTAGCTACGCCTCATAAACTTATGACCGAATGAGTTGGAATTGCATAAAGCTTTGTATGAAGGATAGATGACTACTTGGGGGCATAATTTCTTCACTTACGCATCGTAGACGTATGATCGAATGAGTTGGAATTGCATAACACTTTGTATGAAGGACAGATGACTACTTGGTGGCTCGTGGCAAGGAAAGTTTATGCACTAAAATGTTTTCGAAAGCTCACCGACCTAGCTGAAGTATAAATACATGAACAACCATTATTGTTAGATGTTTTTCACATCAATTTTACTTTTATACTCTATTACATAATTCTTTCTCTAAAGTTCTCTTAACCGAGGAGACTAACTAAACCATCGAAAGCTCACGTCAAAGTGATCACTCTCACCTCCTTTTCTCTTTCTAAGTTTGAGATGGAATAATAATTTTTTTTTGTCTAAGAGAAATATTACAGAACACTCTGGTAAAGAAAACAACTTAAAATGGGGAAAAATCAGGTTTTAGTGGAGAAAACAGGCTTCCACTTTTGAGGAAAAAAAAATGAAAAAATGGGGCAACACACCCATATATAGATACTATAACTTAATGTTACACAATTAAGCATTTAGAAGACACTTTTGTAGAAAAAACACATCACATTTCTATCTCGGAGGGCCTTTTTTTTCTTTTAATCATAACAAGTCTTCCTTTTTGTTAAAGTATATCGCTGATGTGTTGTTGTGGTTAGCCTTAGTGGCATAACTGTTAAGCCACAGTTACCCAAGCTAGAGTTCTGTTTAGGATGTTACTTGGTACAATTTTGGTTACAGTATGTACTTTAGCTAAAGGCCTATAAATATAGTAACTGTATCCCATAATGCAATAAGAGAAAATACAATATGATTATCCTTCTCTCTCTCTCTCTCTCTCTCTCTCTCTCTCTCTTCGCCTTTCCCTTCTCCTTGTTGTTTTCATCATGGTATCAGAGCCGTGATGTTGCAGAGCTCAAGATCGGTAGCCACGGAGGATCAACACAATACCATTCTTGTGCTGAACCATCAACTTGGAAAATTGACTACATTCAACTCATTGCTATCAATAAAACTAGATGAGTCCAATTTTCTCCTATAGAAGCATCAAGTATTAACTGCTATCAGAGGCCTTAAGCTCATTCACTATCTTGTGAAAGTGTTGTACCGCAAAAGTATCGAACACAAGCTAATGTAGAGATAGGAAAATTTTCAGATGAATTTACTAAATGGAAGCTTTAGGACCAGCTTTTTCTCTCCTAGCTACTCTCTCCAATGTCCGTCAATATGCTCATGAGGATAGTCAATTGCGATCACTCATTCCAAGTATGGCATCGCCTAACTGATTTTTTTGAATCTTTCACTGGAGCAAGAATATGCCAATTGAAGACTCAACTACGATCCATCAAGAAAAACAATCTTCCTGTTGATGATTACTTACTTAAAATCAAAGTTTTGTTTGATGCTTTAACCTCTATTGGTGCACCTTTGTCTCCAAATGATCATCTAGAAATCATTTTGACTGGTTTACCATTTGAATATGATGCATTTGTAACGTTAATCTTGACTAGGAAAGAGGTGTATTCAATTGCTGAAATAGAATCCTTACTGTTAGCTCAAGTTCGTGTAGAAGAAAATGTGAAATCTATAAATGTTGTTACTGCCAAAAATGCAATGTTAATAACACTTCTTCGATGAGTCCTGATAGTGCTGCAAGTATAAATAATGTTGCAGCAAATGTTGTTCAATGGCATTAGCAAGGAAGAGATTACAATCCTCAATATGGAAAGGTTACAAAGCTAGAGACAGAGGAGCTAAACCTTTTAACCCACAGTTTTCAGTAAGTTGCCATGTGTGGGGAAAGAATGGACATACTACCCTTCATTGTTACTATCGATATGACTATTCCTATCAAGGAAATAATGTTGCATCTGATTTTCCTAACTTCAAACCACAAAACCAGTACTCTGCAATGGCTACTACACCCCAAAAAACTCCCTTTGATAATGCTTGGTACATAGATTCTGGGGCAACTAACCATTTCACCCGAGGTAAGCAATCTTATGAATCATACTCTGTATAATGGCTCTGAAAAAGTCCATGTACCTGATGGGACAGCTTTACAGACATCCAATATTGGTTAGCATCTTATCCATACTCCATTAAACTCTGCATTTTTTGCATTGAAAGATCTTCATGTACCATCTATTACAAAAAATTTACTTAGTCTTTCACGTTATGCAAAAGATAATGCTGTTTATTTCAAATTTCATCCCATTAAGTGTTTTGTTAAGGATAAGAATACTTTTGGAAGGGACTCTTGAGCAAGGGCTTTATCGATTTACTGACTTCCATCTTGTGCATCAGAAGTCTTGATCTCAAGCTGCAGCAAATATTCCTTCAAATTCCCCTAAATCTGTAAATCAAGTCTGTAATAAAGTTCCACCCCTTACTATGTGGCATTATAGATTAGGACATTGTAGTGCTCCTACTGTATCTCAAGTACTCAAAATGTGTAATATTCATTTGAATAACAAAAGTTCCTTCCCTGTGTGCAAGTATTGTTGCCTTGGAAAATCACATAAACAGCCATATACTGCATCTACTACTGTATATCACTTTCCTTTAGAGGTTATTCACTCTGATCTCTGGGTCCAGCACCAATCTTATCAACTAATGGTTCTATATATTACATTATTTTTATTAATGCCTTCTCCAAACATACTTTGCTTTACCCACTACAGACGAAGGCACAAGCCTTTGAAACCTTTAAACAGTTTAAGTGCATGGTTGAAAATCAATTTAACCGAAAAATAAAGTGTATTCAATCAGACTAGAGAAGAGAATACATGAGTTTTACCCATTCTCTTCAGCAGCATGGCATCTTGCACATATTCTCATATCCTTATGCCCATGAACAAAATGGACTGGCATAAAGAAAGCACAAACATCTTACCCTCATTTTATTAGCAGCATCTTCTATGCCTCACAAATATTGGGATTATGCATTCATGACAACTTCTTATCTAATCAATCTGCTCCCAACACCAGTGCTTCAAGGGCAAAGTCCATTTCAAAAATTATTTGGTAAAATCCCAAGTTATACACACCTCAATGCCTTTGGATGTGCTTGCTATTCCATCTAAGACATTATAATAGACATAAATTTGATTTCAAGTCAGTAGAATGTGTTTTCATGGGATACTCCAATCAACACAAGGGGCATCAATGTCTCCATCCAAGTGGCAGACTTTATATATCACGAGATGTGGTATTTAATGAAGCTTATTTTCCATTTTCACAGTCTTAGCATCAAGTAAATACATCAAATGCTAAATCAGTGTATGATTCATCTCTGCCATCCAACTTACCACCTCTTTCAGGTCCTAATTCTACCAAGTGTAGTTATCCATATCAAATCAGTCTAGGTGCCTTATGTTTATCGAGCACTTTGCATCACACTCTTTCTCGATCTTCTTCTCAAGGTGACAATGGCAACAATGCCTTAGCTACTAATAAACACCCATCTCCCACTCATCACTCTTATGTAGCTTCCTTCTCTCTTGTTATACAACATCCTATGATAACAAGGAGCAAATCAGGCATTTTCAAACCAAAATTCTATCTTTCCATTAAAGAGCCAGAAACCATTCAGCAAGCCTTGGCCGCAACACCCCAATGGCACCAGGCCATGGCAGACGAGTTTGCAGTACTTCAAAAAAACAACACTTAGATCTTTTGCGAACTACCTCCAACTAAGGAGGCTATTGGTTGCAAATGAGTGTTTAGAATAAAAAAAATCCATATGGCTCAGTTGTAAAATATAATACTCGTATTGTAGCAAAAAGATTTCATCAAAGAGCTGGCCTTGACTTCAATTAAACTTACAGTTCAGTGGTGAAACCCACTACAGTTAGGGTGGTTCTTACTCTAGCACTCACCTACCAATGGGATATTCACCAAATTGACATTTCCTTAATGGTTTACTTCAAGAGGAACTGTACATATGCCAGCCTCATGGATTTGAAAACTCCAATCCTAATTTGTTCTGCAAGTTGAATCATTCCTTATATGGACTCAAACAAGCTCCTAGACCTTGCTTTGAGTGTCTTGGAACAGCCTTGGTTAAGCTGGGATTTACCTCCAGTAAATTTGATTCTTCTTTATTCACCAGAAGCACACTTCAACAAACTAAAATTCTTCTTATTTATGTTGATGATATTGTTATTACTAGTAGTTCAACCAAGGTCATTACTGATCTCATAATCAGTCTTAATGGTATTTTTGCACACAAGGATCTTGGTTCCTTAAACTACTTCTTAAGTGTTGAGGTCAAATACCTTCCTGATGGCTCTTTACACCTGTCCCAGTCAAAGTATATTAAAGATCTTCTTCAAAAGGTCAAAATGAACTTAGTCAATAGTCTGCCAATTCCCATAGCTATGTCCACAAAACCTTCCCTCAATGATAGTGATCATTCTACTTTTCGGTCTGTAGTTAGTGCTTTACAATATGCAACACTCACAACACCCAAGATAGCATTCAATGTGAACAAAGTCTCCCAATTCATGCATAATCCCACTGTTCTACACTAGAAATAAGTCAAAAGAATACTCAGAAACCTTGGTGGAGCACTCTCAATGGGATTACATCTTCAACCATCTAATACCCTTGAATTAACTGGCTGCTGTGATACTGATTGGGGTTCTGACATTGATGATAGAAGGTCCACCTCAGGTTGTTATGTATTTCTAGGCCAGAACCTGGTTTCTTGGTCATCCAAGGAGCAATCAGTTGTTTCAAGGTCATCTACTGAGGCTGAATTTCGTAGTATGGCTGGAACAGTAGTTGAAATGCTTTGGTTGAAGTCTTTGCTTCAAGAGCTTCATGTACAGTTATCAAAACCCCTATTGTTTATTGTGATAACTTGATTACAATTATTATGATAGCCAGTCCAGTTCTCCATGCTAGAACAAAGCATGTAGAGCTGAATCTATTTTTTGTTCAGGAAAGGGCACAAAGTAAAGACATTCAAGTTGAATACATCGCCTCTTTTGATCAAGTGGCTGACTGCTTGACTAAACTGTTGTCTTTTCCCCATTTTCAATTTTTAAGAAATAAATTGACTGTGAAGTCTCAGTGAAGCACAAGACTCTAGTTTATAGTCTGAGGAAATAATGAAATTCGATTAAAAAAAGGGTAGCAGTCTGAGCTTCGGGGAAAGTGTTGATGATATTACAAGGTATTAACAATATGAGTTGACAACACAAAGGGATTGACAATAGAAAGACAACAGAAGAAAGCAGAAGAAAGAGAACAAACTGCAGGAGACAAATTTAGCATGGGAAAACGTTAAAAGTATATAGCTGATGTGTCGTTGTGGTTAGCCTTAGGTGGCAGAACTGTTAAGCCCTGGTTACCCAAGCTAGAGTTCTGTTTAGGATGTTACTTGGTCCAGTAACTAAAGGTTACAGTATGTACTTTAACTAAAGGTCTATAAATATAGTAACTGTATCATATAATGCAATAAGAGAAAATATAATCTGATTATCCTTCTCTTTCTCTCTTTTCGCCTTTCCCTTCTCCTTGTTGTTTTCATCAATTTCCATGATTTGACAGATCTTGAGATGTGAGCTACAAAACTCTAAGATACAGTTGACAGAACCAATACTCTTTTTTGTTACTGGCAGAGATGTTAAAATGGATGAGAAGTCAAAAGCAAAAGAATCCTACTGGGCAAGTATGAAAGTAGATATTTATATAAGGCATGGTCTTTCTGGAAATAGTTAAGGAATATATGAGATTCCCCCCACATTTGTGCACCACGATTAGTCAATGTGTTTTGACTGTGAACTATAAAGTGCTAATAAATGGGATCCCTTCCTCCATAATCTGACCTGAGTGTAGGTTGAGACAAAATCCAATACTCTTATCTTTTTTTTATTGGTATGAATCTGTTACCTCAATTGTGATTACACAAGGAGCAGGAAGGAGAATTGAGGGGAATAAAATTAGGAAAGGGCCAAGATTTAGATCAGGCATTTGTTGTATGCTGATGACTTGACACCATTTTTCAAAGCTGACCTCCAATCTTGTAGTTGTGTCAAGCATATTCTAGAGAAGTTTGTCAATATGTCAGGCCTGTATATCAATTACTTGGAGAAATCGAAGATAGTTTATAGTAATAATACTGCAGGTAAAATTCGCAAGATGATGTCAAAGCAAGTAAAGATAAAAGAGCCCAAGGCATCCAAAGATATTTGGGAGTTAGCTTGAAGAAGGACGGGTTGAAAAGGGAATATGCAAGCAGATTTAATAAGAAAGTTGGAAGATAAATTTGAGCCACGGAAATCTAGGCTTATGTCACAAGTGGCTAGCGGAGTTCTGATAAACTCATTGCTGACATCTTCCTTGGTCCATGTATATTCCACTATAGGGATTTCTCAAAAATGTGCTGCCAAGTGTGATGAAGTAGTTGGGAATTTTTTGTGGGGCAATTATGAGCAATCGAAGAATCTACATATATGATAGCATGGAAAAATATATGTAAACTTATTTGGGAGGGAGCTATCGGTTTTAAAGATATTAGGAGTTTCAATGAACCTCTCCTTGCAAAGCAGTATTGGAGGGAGCTGAATTAGAAGGACTCTCTTGTTAGTCAGGCTATGCTCAAATGCTATGGGAAAACTGATAGAGGATTTAGTTTTGGGGATATAACATTTCAAACAAAACCGATTTCCAAGCTGGTTCTTCAAAAAATTGGAAAGATATCCAATTTGCAAGGAATAAATTAATTGATCCTAGTTTGGATTGGAGCATTGGAGGGGAGACAGAATTTGCTTAGAGGATTTGGGATGGAATATAGAAGAATAGAATGGGGGACCTAATAGAAATCCTCTCAATACCCTTATTGATCAGTGAAACGAAACATGGAATAGGTAGGTGAAACATCTATGTCAGCCTCAACAACGGCAGTCAGGAATGGGAGCACCAAATAAAATGTGTTGGAAGAAAAGCATTGAAGCGGATTACACGATTAAGAAGGGGTACAATATCTTGACAGCTTCTGGGAATGGTTAGAATGAGAAGGTTCGGATTGCTATATGGAAGGCTCCTTTAATTCCTAAAGGTCACCTCTTCATTTGGAAACTGATGAAAAAAGGTATACCAATTAGAGATGAGCAAAGTAGAAGAGGAATTGCAGTGGTTAATGTTTGTGAATTTTGTTGAGAGGTGAGGTAAACAATATAGATCACCTTTTCCTTAGATTCTCACTCGCTAGGGCAGTTTGGTTTGGCTTACGACTGTCTCTGAGAGTAGAAAACTTAACTCAAACTTAACTCCTTCCAGTATACGGGAATGGATTAAAACTCTATTGGAGACCCAGGAAAGTAATAAACATATTGCTGATTTTCTTTTATCTGTTGCAAAATGTCTTATACTCAGTTTGGTTAATTTGGTTTGCCCGAACTTAGAAGATGCTTGGTTCTCAAGATTGGCATCCGAAACAGATGGTCCACATGGTTACATTAAGGAGGTGAATGAGGCCAAGGGTTTACTCGAAGAAGGAGGGAAATGGAAAAGGAGTTGTAGGAAGGTGTAAAATAAGTCTTAGCTGGGACCAATTCCTGGAGAACTTCATTGTTGATTGGAAAATTAGAAAAAGAAGAAACTGGAGATACATATACGTGATAGTGACTTCGGGAGGAGGATATGGTCCAAGTTTCCAATTTATCAAGAGTGGAAGAAGCTGCCAAAATTAGGAGTTTTTTAGGAATTCCTACGTGACCTGCTGCAATCCTTGTTGAACAGAGGAATCTCTAGTGTTCAGGTGCTCTTACCAAACATAAGTATAGTGAGTAAGATACAGAAGGGGAGAATATCCATGGATGAGCTTTGCTCAGTCTCTTGCAGCGTAGATGTTTGGGTGAATTTTAGGGAAAATAGGCATGGTTATTCTCTGTAGAGGAGAAAGCTTTTATGAATAAAGGAAAAAACTCTTACATAAAAATATGTAAGAACTAAAATGCATCAAAAGAAAAGCATAAAAGAAATATACAAAATAAAAAATAAAAAAATGGGAACAACGAAAGGGGAGGGCAAAGGGAACGACGCATATTCATGCTAAGGTTTCTTCTCATAGAGAAACGACACGAGAGACTTGAGAAAGAAAAATGCTAGCGGTGTTTAGGAGTTGGGTTGAGCGGAGGTTTTAAGAGGTTTTAACCCAACTTAACATTGTTGTTCAGAGTAAGTTTGATTTAAAAAAAAAAATTAGCCACTCTGAATGAAGCTATTCTAAAATTCAATTTTGAAAAATATATTTAAAAGTAAAAATAATTTAAAATAACAAAATTACAACATCCAATCAAAATATTCTTTTACTAAACAAAATTAAGATATCTGAACATGAACAAAACAACTTAACATTGTATAAAAGAATTAAATCTTGTTCATTTTTTAGTAACTTCATCTCTAGCACTTACGTATTTGATGTAATAAAATATTAGTATTTTATTTATATTATTGTTGGTAGAATTAAAATGATTTTTAAAAAAAATAAAGATTTAATTGTAGAGGTTGGCAGGTTATGTCAAGTTGGTGTGAGTTAACATTTTTCAACTCTCACAGCGCAATTCGAGCTGCTCTGGCGAAGAAAATTCAATCCAATTCAACTTGCAAACACAATCAACTAGCAAACTTCTCTGTGGACTGACTTGAGTTGGCAAGTTCGTAAGTCAGAAATGTTTCTTTTATAACTAATTATTAATCCTATATTTAAACACGTAAAAATATTCACATAAAAAAATATTCATTTTATTTATTTATTTTTATACCTTTTTCTTGATTAGCAGATGGGGAGTGGGAACTTGGAAGGGTTGCCATTTTCAGGCCTCAGAAACTAGATTGACCACATATTGGCGACATGTGGCCCGATAGTAAAAGCAGTCCATTCGATTAATAATACTCAGACCTTTTTTTGTTGGGACATTAATATAATACTTGGATTATCAAGAGTTATTTTAATTTTAAATTTTAAATTGTTAAATAAAAATTTATGATCAACAGCCAGTTTTTATTAATTTTATTCTTTTAAATAAAAATAATAATAAAATTTAATACAAAATATAGTAGATTCGTGATTTATCCATATTTTTACTTAAAAACATTTATGTAAAAAAATATTAAAAAATTATAATAAAATTATTTATAAATTTTTATTTAATAATTTAAATTCAATATTTATTCTTTTAAATAAAAGTAATAATAAAATTTAATACAAAATATAATAAATTTGTTATTTATTCATATTTTAAGTGAAAATATTTTGTGTAAAAATACGTATTAAAATTATAATAAAATTATTTATAAACTTTCTTTTAATAATTTAAATTTTAAATAATTGTAGAGAGGGTGAAAACGCAAAATTGGGATGGCTTAGCCTATTTGCTTTTGGGACATTGGCCCTGATGGACATAAAATCATGTAGAGGAGTAATGGACTGACGATTGTATCGCAATTAGGAAAAAGAAATTTCCTAGAAGACAAAAACATTAACTCACACAATGGCAGGTTAATTGTTGGGGTTGAGTGAGATTAAAAATGGTCGAATGGACAATAGTACACTTAACTATTTATAATCTATTCAAAATTTTAAGGTAGTCATTATATGACCTATAACTCATTAATTGGAAGTTAAATCTAATCCATTCATCAACTTATTTATTTTAAAATAATATTAACTTAATTTTCTTTAAATATTTAATAATTTATTTGAGAATTAAAGGTAAAATAATTCATTAATTCAATTCATTAAATAAAATTTGTAACACTTTTTTTAACTTATCTCATATAATAAAATATCAATATATCAAAAACAGAATTGTATTATATTTAATATATATACAATATTTATATAATATAAGACACAATACTTCAAATTATATTCAAACATTTTATATTTAATTAATCTTATTATTATATTTTATCTTATTGTGTTTTACATCTATGCCTTTTGCATTTCTGATATTTTAAAAATAAAATTATATTACATTTGATACATACTTTAAATTATATTTAATCATTATATATTTTGTCTTGTTGTCCCATCTTATCGTATAATATTTTATATTTAATTTTTTTACACCTTACTAATTTGTTTATAATATGATTTTAGATTTTAGATTTTGTTTTTTATTTTTATTTTTTAATATTTTTAGATTTAATTAGGTTTTCATATTATATTTCAAAATTATAAAAATAATCTCAAGAAGAGAGAGCCTGTATCTAATTCAAGAGTAATAAAATAAAAAAGTGTATTAATAATAGCATCGTCTTTTTTTTTTTTGGACAAATAATAATAGCATCGTCAAACGAGATGATATGCCTTGTGACAAGCCAATCTCAAACGGGCCAAGCCTTTTATTAAATGGATTCAAAAAAACATAAATCTACATCTATTCATAAAAGTGAGTATAAGTCTAAGTCAGAGTTTGGCCATAAATTTGATCAGACCAAACACTATTGGGGTTGAAAATTTATTATCTGTTGATTGAGCTCTGAAATAATCCGACAATTTCAATTATATTCAGATTAAATGCAAATTGGTCGTTTCATCAAGTTATCAAAATTCTCCATCTTCATCGTCTCTACAAAAAAAAAAAAAATGGTTTCAGTAAAGTAGAAAAAGCTTTGAAATTTATGTCATGAAATGCTAGACTCCGATCTATGCAGATGACTGGAAGGTTCTGCAAGTTGTGAAAGAGAAGCCTTTTTAGAGAGGTAGAAGAAGTTCTTTCAATGAAAAAAAAAACACCAGACTAGTAAGTGGGTGGAGAAAAGCATCGGGAACGATAAAGTGCATTAATATTATATGAAGAGAATAGAAAGATAAATTGAAGTTCGAAAGTTAATGCGTGAAAAGAATAGCAAATTAAATAAAAGATTAATATTCTAATGCTATCATCTCCATAGTGAAGGAGTATACTGAAAATGTAGTAAACAGAATGCATTCGATCGGATTCGAGTTTGATCAAATTTTATAATACAGACTCGAGCTGGCTGAACAAATTTCATTTTTTTTATAAAGATTTTTAACTTGCTGTAGCTTGAAAACCCGAATAAAGCTAATCAAAATTGAAATTTTTACTTCGAATCAAGCAAATTTAGACAGATTTGCAAGTTATGTTTACTCCTATCTATCCATGTATGTTTATAGATTAAATTGGTTAGTTTAAAGGTTTACTAATGAACCGGCCGGTCTATGTATGACTTATTTAACTATTTGTTTTATTTTTTTTATTGAAAAATACTTTTCAATTAAATAAATTAAAATTTCCATTAACAAAGTATAAATATAATAATATATATGTGTACTAATTAAGTAATCTTATAATAACATAATGTATTAGAATAATATATATAACAAAATATATTAAATTTTTGGATTAAAAGGGCCATAAATACAGCCGGTTTGTCTAGCATTTTTTTATATAATAATTTTGTGGACTCACTCACCCAAACTCATTTTAGCTTCAGTTTTTAAACGACCTCATTTTTATAAATCTGAACTTGTCTATTATACAATTTAAACGAGTTGATTTGTAGATTTTAAACTGTTTTGATAGTAAATTAATCATGGAATTGACATATTAAAATTTATATTTAAATAATTTATTCAATGCTAAATCAGTTTTAACTATTAATTGAAATATTTGAGTTATAATAGAGTTAAGATAAAATGATTAAATAATTATAAGTTTATTTCATCTTTTATTAGATATAGCGGTCTTCTATCCAAAAACATAAATTAGTTACAGAGATAAACAATACTTTATTGTTAGATAGTCTTCGTATACTAAATATTGTATAAACTCAGGGAAACTTTATAGTTATAGAAACCTTCTTAATATATATATTGCTACATACGAGTTAACGGTCGTTAACATTAGAGAAAATCTTATTAGTTATGATAATGTTATTTTTCATTTTATTTATCTATTATTTATGTATAAATTGTATTCTTTTTATATTAATTAACTTATATTGTCACAGTTCCTCTACATGTTGCACGAATTTTATTCTAATTCCTTTAAAAGTTTATTATTAAAATTTTAAAATATACTATATGAAATTCTTTATAAGTCAAATTAAATTGAATAACTTAAATAATTTTTTTTATAAAAAGGACTCAAATAATTCAATGAAGAAAAAATTCACAATTTAATCTTATATGTGACCATTATTTAATTTCTCAAATACACTATCACCTGAGTCCGTTTCTAAAGTATTAAAATCATTGCTCTTGTAGTCTCTTCGTCAACTAGACACTTAATTTTAAGGAGTTTGATGACTTGGATGGTTAATGGATTGCGTAGCAGTACCTTTCACATCACCAAACTTTTTATCTCTCACATTGTATAAAAATGGAGCACAACTCTACTTCTCCAACCATTTGATGCATATTTCCTAAATTGACATAACGCAACTTTACTTGTAACGTCTCTAATTTTTAAGTACGTAAAACAAATTTTTTTTTTATAACTAAATATTTTTCATAATATGTATATTACTATTTTTTATTATAAAAATAGATACATATAAATTTTTTCATGTATATATATTATACAGATCAAGTTATAAATGTTAAAGTAATAACAGAAACATAGATGTTGTCTGTGGCGTTCAAAGCACACTCTAAAATACAAATACAGTATAATTCAAAACTGTGAGCCTTAAAAGCAACGTAGACTCACCCAGAGAATATGTCACTTAACTGATCACCTATCTGCAGGATCAGACTCTGTATTCTTATTTGAAAAATGTAAAAATATCGTGTAGTGAGTTTGACAACTCAGTGAACAGAGAATATCTCATATGACCTCTTACATCAACATATGGATGTATTCATATTTTATAATTTGTCACATATAAAATACAGTTCAAAAGTATATCCATATAGGACCCGTATTTCAAATATTTTTAAATTAAAGGATATTCAGATATCTAAAACCATATTCAGCACAATATAATCATTAATCAAATATTGTTATGCTCAGCTGTATAAGTTATAGTAAAATATTAAGTTTTTGAGATAAAGTCATAACTTTTGTTGATGTATAATTAACATACTATATATGCATTGAAAAATCTATTCTTTTTATATAATGCTCAAACATGTTACAGATCCTAATACACTCAATTCACTTATTTGCTATACGCATAGTGGCCGATCGACTACAGTCACAATAGTGATAAGGGAATGTGAGTTCATCACTCATCTGCCTCCTCACATTACCATTGTCACTCAGTTAGAGCGGCCCTCCCTTGACTCACTTAGGCTAATAGGACATCTCCGACTCGGTACCGTCACAAGCCATACAACCTGTCGATATTCATCCATACGTATAAATACATACATACAAATGCATATTCATCAAATGCAATGTATAATTATCAAATAATTCACCTTGAGTTTTTCGTTTGCCATTCAATCATAATCAACAACTATATAGTTTTACAAATCAATGCCTCATATACATAAAATTCACTTTATCAAATAATGATAAATACATTTAAAACTATTTATTCAATGAGTTTCAAAATCTATTTGCAAAACCATACTTTTCTTGAATTATGTGCAAGTTCGTAAACAAAATAGATATTTTAACATATTTCATAAAATTATGATAGCATAAATAAATTGTAAATATAACCAATTATATATTTTAAATTCAAGAAAAATATGGAGTGAGTCATAGAAAGAATTATCTACTCACAAGTCAGAACTCTAAATTGGGCAGTCCCAAATATATATTTTCATGTCAAATTTGATCAAATGAATCTCAAAAACAAGTCCGGAGGGTCCAAAAACTTAGGAAATGACTCTAGAATCGCAAATTTTGGCCTCCGAAAGTTTGGTCAACACTGGTCAACTAATGAATATTATTCACGATCCGAAATTATTGTCCACTATCAAAAAATACTATTCATGCCACTGGATTTATTGTTCATGACATAAAAAATTATCAAATAATTGTGAAACTTTATATCCTATAATTTATCTATATCCTGAATCTATCTATGGTGGCCGATTTCTAATTTGAGGTCTCTAAATAAGAGTTTCAGAATTTACCTTTTTATAAGATTTTTTATTTTCGATCTGTGGTGATTCTGCGACTGATTTAAAAAATTGTATGGCCAAAATCGTAGTATACTTTATCATGAATTCAGTAGTACCTTTAATTTTGAAATTAAAAACCAATAGACACTTCAAATCTAAAAAAAAATGAAAGTTATTATTTATATTATTTATACTATTCATCGATTACGAAAATTGGTTCGCATTCTTTGCTTCCGTCTCCCCCTCCCCCTTTTTCTTTTTTTATTTATTATTATTTAATAATTAAATATTTAAAATTTATTATTATTATTATTATTATTATTATTATTATTATATATAAATACTATTTTTCATTCTAAAATATCCAAAAATTTTAAAAATTTATATTTTTATAAAAATTTAGTTGAACTCTTAAATCGTGATTTTTTTTTAATTTTAATAAAATAAATCACAAGATAAATTTTTTTATACATAATAAAAAAAAGAATATTTTCTAAAAATAATTTTTTTTATTAAAGGTCAATATAATTATTTTAAGCAAAATAAAAATTATTCTAATTAAAAATATATTTACTTTTAACAAAATATAATAATTTAAAATAAAAAATATATTTTTTATCATAAAATATTATTATTCAAAAAAAAATTATGAGATATTACGTTACTAAATCCTCAAATTTGCTAAGAAGACAAGTAGTGCAAACATATCTTACTAGATAAAAAGTGAGAGACCCAAAATGATTTTGGAGTCTCAAATTTGTTAAAAAGACACATGAAAACCCAAAGTTCCCTATTAGGAAATATTTAGGATTTGTTAGAAACTTGGATTGCTCTATGAATAAGTACAATATTTGAAACATGAAGATGAGGGTATAGTTTGAGAAAGCTCAAATTCACAAGAGTGTCAAGTTTCTTACATACAGTTTCTTCCTTTAAGGAAAAATAATAAAGTCACAAATATATAAAAAAAACTCAAAAAATCTGATTGGACCTGCTAAATGGCTGGGATAACTGGCTTAAGGCTGATCATGGTTTGAGTTAGGAGTTTATTTGTTGGTGAATTAATTGGACTGAGGTTTCCAGCATAAGTAGCTTTATTGATGAACCATTGATGTAATGGCAAATTGCTCAACCACGGTAGAAGAACGACGCCTATCGCACAAAATTAGTTTCAACTCGAGCGAGGATAAAATGGTTGATGGGTTCAAAATAGGCATGACAATAGTAACCATAGAATCATGAAGCCAACTATGCTAAATAGAATGCCAGTGTGAATAAAGCGTAAAGATAAACCATAGTCTAAGAGTGAAAGAATTTTTTTTTGAAATTTGAGTAATTGATAAATTTTTTTGAATAATACACAAAATATGCTAATTAAGACTACTTATCAAATTAAGAAACATAAATATACAAGGAAACTTAAATACAAAAAATACTGAAAAATGTGTCTATATCAATGCCTAATTGATAGATTTTGGATCTCGAAAAAGCTTAATTAAGTCAAATTTAAAGAAGATGTGAGGTTTGAAAAGAGCTTTCCCTTGATATCTTATTGAACCTATAAATTTATTTGGATCAAAAGTTGAGTAATTGATAAATTTTTTTGAATAATACACAAAATATGCTAATTAAGACTACTTATCAAATTAAGAAACATAAATATACAAGGAAACTTAAATACAAAAAATACTGAAAAATGTGTCTAAATCAATGCCTAATTGATAGATTTTGGATCTCGAAAAAGCTTAATTAAGTCAAATTTAAAGAAGATGTGAGGTTTGAAAAGAGCTTTCCCTTGATATCTTATTGAACCTATAAATTTATTTGGATCAAAAGTTATGACTACTTAAAATTTAAGCTACACTATTGGATGGTAATTAATTTGGACCAAAAACTCTTCCGCAACACGTTTCGACTATCAATTTAGACCAAAAAAACTCTTCTACAACAGGTTTCAAATCATAGTGTCTCGCATATGAAGTTTTATAGGTGTGTTATGCATTTGTCATTGAAGAGCATCATGCTCTATTTTTTAGAAAGGCTTTCTAGTTTCTATTCTCTCTCTAGAACTCTAGTTCCAGAAGAAATAATATATTATGTTCATTATTTGCTTGCAACAGTATAACTTCAAAATCACAAATGAACAACCAACTAAAAAACGAAAAAAACTGCACTGGAGTTTAAAGTTTGGTACCATAGAACAAGATACTAGAGCGAGGGTTGAGGGTTCAGCAAACACCAAATAGTCACACATTATGATATGCATCCTCTGGTTCAGATTACTTCGCTTAATAATTTAATTCTCAATTATGCTAATTTGTTTCTAAATTTTTCTGGTGAAATAAACTTTTGTTTGGAAATGCTTTTTAAAGGAAGGGAAAACAAAGCTAGAATCCAGGTGTTTAAACTTCAATCCAACCACGGTGTTTCTCCTATTGAGTCAACTATTAAATTAATTAGGTATATGAATGAATGAAGTAGAATGAAATGAAGAAAATAATGTGAAAAGGACTTGTGCTCCCGGCTCGTTTGTTTGGAAGTTTTGTAGTGGCTGCCATAAGATGAGGAATTGAAATCCAACATATAGGCATGGCATTGTTGTCGTCTCTCTGCCCACCACAATCAATTGATCACTTATTGAAGAGAAATAGAGGGAGATCGTGAATTAATCATAAGCATGATGATATGAGAGGAAAAGGGTATTAATTAGGAAGAGAAGGAAAATGAGAAGAAGAGAAAATGGCTCCCCTAATATGCAAGCAAGGTGAAACAGAGTAGAAAGTTAGGTGGATTGGAAACAGTCTATCACATAATCAATTAACAGTTCGACTCAGCACTTAATGGTCCAACTCATTATATCCATCAGAAGTTAATGTATCTGATTGACAGAGGAACTAACGAGCAGTAAGTCTAGCACTTTTAAAGATTAAGTTGGGCGATAGTATGTTTTGAAGACTAAATAATATCTTCAATACAAAAATTATCTACTTCCTCTTCAATAACATTGCATGCACTCTCTGATTGCAATTGGTATAAGCAAATTTGGTGCAAACTTGTGGAATCATAGCATTGTGTGACTTTCTTTATCAAACCGTTGCATGAGTAGCTAGAATGGAATCTTGGGCTTAGCAGTGAGGAGCTAATAAAAGAACACAGGAACATTACCTTTTCGAGGGTTGCTTGGTTGATTTGGCAGTGGCGTAACTAGGCTATTTTCGAGGATTCTTTCGCTAACCCCAGACTTCCTTAAGTGTATATTAAGAGCTATGTTGATGATGTTTTGGCTGCCTACTTGAAAAAAAGAAGAGCTTATGCAGAAAGAAGCTTAAGGCACATAAAGTGGGAAAACCCCCCTATTGGGTGGCGGGGAAAAAAAAATCTCTGATGGCGCTTCTAAGGGTAATATAGGACGAGCAAGGTGTGGTGGCATTATTAGAAAAGATGATAGGATGCGGATGCGAGGCTTTGCTCATAATTTAGGAATTGACATTTTGTTTAAGGTAGAGCTTTGGAGACTTCTTTATAGCTTAGAAGTGGCTTAGGCTTACGTTGCAGTGGGATTCTGCTTATGTGGTGCATGATCTCCGTGCTAATAGCTAGGAGCAGATTCTCGGGCACCATACACTTGCTAAATCGCATTATGTCTTGGCTAAAGAAGGATTGAGATATCGAATTCCACCATTCTTTTAGAGAAGCTAAAATGGTGGGATTCTGCTTATGTGGTGCATGATCTCCGTGCTAATAGGAGCAGATTCTTGAGCACCATTCACTTGCTAAATCGCATTATCTATTGGCTAAAGAAGGATTGAGATATCAAATTCTACCATTCTTTTAGAGAAACTAAAATGGTGATTATTAGGTTGCTAATTATAGCCTCAACATCCTTCTCAGAAGAATAAAAATACATGAGCCTGCTTAAGATCTTTCATTGATTCTTATGGGAGACACTATTGGAGCTACTATTCCACTTTCAGTGTCTAGTTAGCTTCTTTTTACCCTATTTGTTAGTTTAATTACATTTTTGGTATCTTTATTTTAAAAAATGTGTCAATTTAGTCTTGTTATAATTTGTAATATAATTTAGTCCATTTACTTTTAATAAATGAGCTAAAATAGTCTTTTAATTAAGATTATTATCAATTTTGTTGTAAATCTGTTATGCTTATAGTAGATGTGCATCATTAAATGACACTTATCCTATCTAGATATCCAAAAAAATACATTAATGACAAATTTAGCGATGCACATATAGTGTATGCATGATAGATTAATAATATAAAAGATGGCAAATTTAATGTATGGATCTTTTTTATTTATTTGTTATAACTAAAGATATTAAATTTATATTACAAATTATAATAAAACTAAATTGAAAAATATATCAAAAGTACAATTAAGCCTTGTTTCTTTGGACTTATGTAGTTGTTAGAGTTTTGTATAGACATAACACAAAAAAAAATAAAAAATACTTCATCTAAATTTCACCCAAAAGTATTTCCCCAGATAACACTTCCTTTTTTACATTTTTTTTCTTTTCCTATACTGTTGCCACATGTTTGGAAAAAACATTTTTGCTCTACACCCTACTAGCAAGATGAAAACCTACCATTTACATATTAGGAAACGCCTTGCCACATACTTGGTAGGGACATATGGCAGTTTTGTCATCTCAATTTTATTTTTTAAGTCACAAACGTATTAATTTTCCTTTTAAATCTAACCCTAAATCTCACGTTCACAAATCTTAAAATTTCTTAAACTTTTAAATTTTGAATTTTAAACTCTAAAATTCTAAATTTCACACCTTAAACTTCAAAAGCTGAAAATCCTAAAACCTTTACACCTTAAACCCTAAGGTCCAAACTCTAAAACGTTAAATCTCAAAAAAATTTAAACCCTAAAGTTCAAATTTAAAACTTTAAACTCTAAACTCTAAGCCTCAAAATCATTAACTTTAAACCTCAAATCCCATACCCTTAAACTTTCAAATTTTAAAACCTTAAATTTTAAAGCTAAAACCTTAAAACACAAAATTCAAAAAATTAAACTCCAAATTTTAAAACCGTAAACCTCAAACCTTTAAATTCTAAACCCCAATTTTTCAAACCCTAAAGTTTAAAGCTCAAACCTTAAAGTTCAAGTCAAACGATTAACTCCTAGGTTTTAATGCTCAAACCCCAACCTTGAGAAGCCTAATATTCTAAACCCCAATGAAATTTGAATGTGATTGTAAAATTTTATATAAAGAAAAAATTAATGAAAAAATAATATAAACTACCAATCCTTATGAAATTTTAATATAATTGTAATATTTTATATCAAAATATGGTTGCAATAAAAATTTATACAATGAATAATAAATAAAATTTCAATTTTACAATTTTTGAATGTATCAAATAATATACGATGAGTGGAGATTGCCAGTGCTATACCTTGTCCTTCGTATTTCTTGCCTCAAATTTATCTAACCACCTGATTGATCATCAATTGGATATTCTTTGTATATTAGAGCATTTTCATTTAATGGAAGATCCACATTGAAATGAAAGAATCATATAGTTTGGTGTTAGGAGTTCACTAGACTTTAATTGAGATTAGTGTCCTCCTAAAGTAGAAGACACACTATTATACCACATTTGTAACGTCGACAAGTTTATCAAGAAATTCGAGAACGAGTTAATATTGGATTATTCATATATAGACACTGGCATGAAATGTCTACACCTAGCCCTAGCCTGGTCTTGACTTGGAATTAAAGTGTAATAACTATATCCAGCTGTGACCTAATCTTGACTTGGCGTTGGTGGTGTCAAAATGAAGTAGTTTGGTGGCTGGCCACTTCCAAGTTGCAGTGCTGACTGCTGAGGTCTTTGCATCTTAATGTGTGACCCCATTTGGTTGTTCATCAATATATTGCTAAATGAGTCTTTTTCTTCGTATGAACCCAGTAGGTGTCCTGTTCCTCACCTTAGCTACGCTGGTGGTATAGGGATTGATGAGACAGAAGGGCTAGGAATAGGCAGTGCAAGGTATGACATGTTGTTGACCATGTATCGAACTCGTTGATCATAACTATCAATCATATTTCTAAGACCATGATCCATATACGAGATTTAATAATCTTAGCTTGAGTTGACAAAAAAAAAAAGCATCAATGTAAAATATCTCAATAAAATGTGTCTGAATGGAAATAATACTATCAACCTTTCTTGGAAAAATACTACATATAAATATGACCCTCCTTCTAGAGATTCACATTCCAGTAATGCCATGGTCCCACTGTATACATGCTGAGTTAGTTGTAGACCCCCTTGAATATAAGGTTGTCCATGGACCAAATATCATTAACTGTTCCATCTCAGTGTACTATAAATGCACAATGGACCAATTTACATCTATCTTTTCTGACAGTGTCATGGTGTGTAGTTGATCGAGGTAAGCCGAATCAAAAGGCATTGGCTGGTCCATCCGAAATTGGCCTAACCATTAGTTTAGAGACTTAATGATGTGAAAGTAGATGAAGGGTAGCAACGCTCTCTATATTTAGCTTCATTCAAGGTATTGTAAAGGCATATCTATCATTAACTCCAATGCAAAGTACGATTGTCAAACAATCTGACAGTAGCATTAAAAAATATTGATAAATATAATTAAATACAATAAAAAAATATACATATATTAAAATTAATAAAATGCATTGAAAAAAATAATATATTGGAATTAATTAAATGCATTGAAAAGAATATTAGCAATTATAAGTAAGAGTCTAGCACCTAGTGTAACTTTATAAGGTCAAATTGACACTTGTACTCTCAGAGGTTGTACGCTATATCATTATTCTACATCACTCTAGTTCACCTGTTGCAAACAAAATAATTGATCACCTTTAAACAATCATAAAGTAAAAACATATAATTAGGCATAATACAAAATTTACCATCCATACCTTAAAAAATCTTCAACAATCTTAGCTTGAGTTGACAAAAGAAAGCATCAATGTAAAATGTCTCAATAAAATGTTTCTAAATAGAAATAATACTATCAACCTTTGTTTGAAAAATACTGCATATAAATATGACCCTTCCTCTAGAGATTCACATTCTAGTAATGCCATGGTACCACTGCAAGTATGTTGAGTTAGCTGTAGATCCCCTTGAATATAAGGTTGTCCATGGACCAAATATCATCAATTGTTGCATCTCTAAGTGTATTCTAAATGCACAATGGACCAATCTACATCTGTCTTTTCTGACAGTGTCATGGTGTGCAGTTGATCGAGGTAAGCCAAATCAAAAGACATTAACTGGTCCATCCCAAATATTCCTAAGCATTAGTTTATATGGTGCTCTAGGTAGATATAATTATACATAATACAAAAATGACCATCCATACCTAAACCCAACGGTGGACTCTGTCACGCCCCTATTTTTAAAGGTACGTGAAACACATATTTTATAAACATATTTTTTTCATAATATGTATAATATACTCCTTTACATATACGTATTCCTATGTATACACAATATACAAACTAATTTTATAAATATCAGAGTAATAACAGAAGTAAAAATTCTGTCTGTAGCGTTTAGAGTATACTCTAAAATATAAATATATTATAAATCAAAGCCTATAAGTCCTGAAAATAAAATAGACTCACTAGAGAATATGTCGCCTAACTGATCAACTATCTGAAGTGAAAATACTAAACTCTGTATTCTTATCTAACAAAAAATATATATATCGTGTAGTGAGTTTAACAACTCAGTAAACAAATAACACCTCATATGACCTCTGTCAATATATGGATATACACATATATTAAAATTTGTTATATAGAAAATATAGTTCAGAAGCACATCTATATGGGATCCGCATTTCAAATATTTTCACTTTAAATCACATTCAGATATCCAAAATTATATGCTATACGGTATGATCATTATTCAAATATTGTTATGCATCAAAATATTTCTCATGAAAATATTAGGAGGATCCCATATCACAACCACCATATCAGAGTTTAAGCCCTTCCGTACTTTGGTGGTATAGGATTTTCCTATATTTAACATCTCAGTTAAGATTTGTCCTACCACCATTTAAAAAGACACGCGAAGGGACTCTAATATAGACATTTTTCAAACACACAGCAAGGGAGGGCAAATCACATATCATATAGTCAGTATCTCACCTAAATAGGAGGCATCCTGCTCTCTTTCACATATCATATTCTGTATGTTGGCCGTCACACGAGGCTAGCACCACCCTTGGTAGCTGAGGTATCAAGGTGCACTAAGGCTAACATCGCCTGCTGTTAGCAAACAATGTTTTCAAAAGGATTCCTCCACAAAAATCATATTTGCATATATACCATATCGTTCAAAATAGAGGTTTTAGTATAATATAGAATTTTCAATCTCAGTATAATTCCTCTGTCAGAAACTTACCAATTAGAGTAATCATATATACATGCCATTTTCTAAGACAATCTTATAACTTTACATATCAATGCCACGTGCACAATATATTTCATTTACCATATAATGAGAAATACAATTTAAAATTACATATTCAATAAGTTCAAAAATCTATTTTCAAAATCATACTCTTCTTGAACTATATATCAGATTGTAACAATTCAAATAATTTAATCAATTTCAGAGACATATAAAAGTATAAATAACTTGTAAACATAATTAATTATCCATTTAAAGTTTTAAAAAGAGTATAGAGTAAGTCATAGAAAGAATTATCTACTCACAAGGTAAGGCTTCAGGTTAGATAGCTCCAAAATATACATTTTCAATCTGAATTTGACCAAGTAGACCTCAAAAACGTGTCTGGAGGGTCCAAAAACTTAGAAAGTGACTATGTAATTGCAAAATTTGATCTCTGGGAGTTTGGTCAACACTGGTCAACTAATGGATACTATTCACCGCAAGAATCACTATTCATACTGGCTGAATTTATTGTTCACGACGCACAAAAAGTTGTCAGATGGCCGAAAGATTTCATTTCTTAAAGTTTATCTATTTCCTAAATCTATCTATGGTATCAGATTTTCAATTTGAGGTTTCTAAATAAGAGTTTCAGAGTTTACCTTTTTTTAAGATTTTCTACTTTTAATCTGCGGTGATTCTGCGATTGATTTGAAAAATTATTTGGCCAATATCGTAGTACTCTTTGTCTTGAATCCAATGGTACCCTTAGTTTTGAGATCAGATATTTGAAAGTACTCCAGATCTAGAGAAAAAAATGAGGAGAGAGAAATCATTATTCATCAATATTCATTCAATTTACGAAAATTTTGCAGATTTTTTGTATCTCCCCCCTTTTTCTTTCTTTTTTATTTATTTAATTATTAAATAGTTAAAAAAAATTTAGATACATAATAATATTATTTTTCATCCTAAAGTATCCCAAAAAATTTCTAAAAATTTATATTTTTGCAAAACTTTAGTTGAACTCTTAAATCATGATTTTTCTTAATAAAAATTTTAATAAAACAAATCTTAATATAAAATAACTCCATGCATATTAAAAGAAATAAATTTATAAAAATAAAATAAAAATTTATTTATAGTCAAATATAATTATTTTAAGCAAAACATAATCATTTTAAATAAAAATATATTTGTTTATAGCATAAGAAATTTTCTTTGACCATAAGTTCTTCACTTGTTGATCAACAATAGACATCGGATTTTTTTCCCATAATTAAGTCAAATTCTTGTCTAATTGAATTTCTTAGAATTAGATAACATAAGAAAAATCTAATAGGTACTTTCTTAGTATTGATGCAAGAAAGATTGTACTAACATCACTTAATCTTGATGGTGAAGCTAGACGATATATACTATGCATACCTTGTCCAAAATTTTAAAAGAGCCTATGTACTAAATCTTAACTTGTTCTTTCTTTCCAAACCTTATTACCCTTTTCATGGGTGAGTCATTTAGGAATTTTTAGTCATCAACTGATAATTTCTAATGCTCAATATTCACGGTCCTTATATACTTTTGGCCTGTATATTGAGTTACTTGTATTCTTTTTCTAATCAATTTCACTTAATCAACGACATCTTATAATAAGTCTTACCCCATTGAATCATTTAACATAAAGTTTATAATACCTTTTACGTAAGGCTTTAAGTCACTCAATAACACTTTATTATAGGCAAATTATGCTAAAGGATCTCCTACCAAACTCGAAGACATATGCTTGAAGTATGCTTTCTAAATTAGCATAATTAATTTAGGTTAGTCATATTATATCTATTGCGTGTTATTCCAAATTAGATTATAAAAGCTTAACTTTACTTAACTTACCCACCTATTAGGAGACCTACGATGTTTTATATAAAACCTCAAATGGTATCATTTGTTTACTAGCCTGATAACTACTGATATGAGCAAGTTCAACTAAGGACAAATAATTTTTCTCAACTTTTACCAAAATTATATAAAGATACCTGAAGCATAACTTCTAATGCATAAACACAATATTTAAATTTACTATCAGCTATAGTATAATCTAACTAAGATCCTAAGGCTTCCTGAATAGTTTTCTTAAAGCAATATATTCAATTCTTACTTACTGACTAAAAAAAACGAAAAATATATCACTTGTATCTTTTTTTTACCATTATACTAGTACAATTATTTCAAATCTTAGTATATCCCATCAATATTCAAAATCTATGGCTTCTTCTAAAATCTCTTTTTCCTACTCAGTGATAAAGGAAAAAATTGAGTGTTTAATAGTTATATTTTATTCCCTACTTAATAGTAAACTTGTGATTATTTTCTTGCATTTGGTTATACTTTGCTTTGGATACTACTTTGGTTTGTTTTATGTTTGTAGGTGAGCAAAAGAGGCTAAGAAGTAAGGGCAAACGCTCATGTGAAGAGTCATATGGACTTGGAACATGCTGAGGAGGAAGCAAGGAGGCAACTCTGAAAAAATTGAAAATAAAAGAGCATGACAGCCTCAAATATGGTCAGGCTATGCCTGGTGTTGCATGAAACACGGTCAGGTCATGCTCTGTGCAAAGAATGTATTTTCTCCTAAAATTCCAGCACAAACTACGGCCAGGCCGTGTCATGAAGCACGACTGTGCTTGGTGTTTGTACACTCCATATTTTTTAGGGTTTTAAGTAGCCAAAGGGATATAAATACATGGGGAAACACAGCCAAGACAAGGCAGACTCATAGAGACCTACTTTTACTCAGTTTTAAGCTTAGGAAACACCATTAGATTAGATTTAGAGTAGGATTAGTGATTAATTTATGTTCTTAGAGTAGAATTTACAGTAATTCAAGTTTGTATTCCTATTTCATCTACTGCATCCAGGTTTTATCTTTCTACTTTACTTCCATATCTACTTTTACTCTTCTCTCTTGGTTTATATTGAACTATTATGATTTATTTAATAAATATGATTTTGTTTTCTATTTCTATTATGCTTGAGTAGATTTGATCTAGGGTTCTGGTAAACTCACTTATGGTATGATGATACTGAATTATTAAGTTAAATGTTGGAACCCTAATTGTGATTACTTCTTGATTAATTAGGATTAACTATTATGTGCATGTTTAAGAGTTGATATAATGCATGATCACCAAACTATCATGTCTTAGGTTATTAACTGATGAATTGAAAGGTAAAAGTTAATATCAGAACTTAATAATTAATTAGGGATATATTAATCACGAAAGTAGATTAAGGTTCTCTAGGAATTGAATCAATTAGTGGGCACGAGAAAACAGATTAATTGCATTCCATGGTTGTCATAGAACTTAATGGACTTAAGTTGAACTAAGAACCACGAAAGTAGGCAATTGGATTAACCTAGGTACGATTGGTAATGCTTGAAAGAAGTTCTTAGTTAATTAAGGCTAAACTATCCCCAATCATCTAAATAATTACAATTAGAGGCATATATTGATTGTTGAATATTATAAGTGTGGTAAACCCTAACCCTAGATTTTTGTTAATTGAATTACTTATTTACTTAATTGTGACACACTCTCTCATCGAATTGCATTGATTTAAATAGCTTATTTCGTATAATTCTAGTAATTAACCATTGTTCTCTATGGGATACGACCCGTACTCGCCGGACTAACTACAACTATGCCATGCGCTTGCAGTTATTTATAAAACACATACAACAAGTTTTTTGGCGCCGTTGCCGGGGAACAATAGTCAATATTAGATATTTTGCGAAATAGTTAGACTAGATCTTTTTCTTTTCATTTTTCTGCATAATTATATCTTGTTGATTTTTGTTCCTTTTTCTTTCTTTATAGGTGTGTTGCTCTTTTATACAAAAAGATCGTGAATTCTTTGCTAAATTTGACTCAGAGATTAAACACACCTTACGAAGGAGAAAAAGAAAACAGCAGCAAGATCATCCTGCACCACCTACCATGGTGGACAGAGATAACCGATCACTTAAAAATTTTATCACCCCAGATACGCATGGCTTGAACACAAGCATTGTCAGACCAGTTGTTGAGGGCAACAACTTTAAGTTGACACCTTCTCTTCTGCAGATAGTTCAGCAAAATCAATTTGGAAGGTCGCCTATTGAAGACCCCAATCTCCATCTTTCAGTGTTTTTGGAATATTGTGACACCTTGAAGTTGAATAGAGTATCCTCTAATGCCATTAGGCTGAGATTGTTCCCATTCTCTCTAAGGGACAAGGCTCGTACATGGTTGCACTCTCTTCCATCAGGGTCTATCACTACTTGGCAGCAACTTTTTCAAGCTTTCTTGGCCAAGTATTGTCCACTAAGTAAGACAGCCCATCTTAGGAACCAAATCACTACCTTTGCTAAAAAAGATGGTGAGTCTTTGTATGAAATTTGGGAGAGAGTTAAAGAACTTCTCAGAATATGTCCACACCATGGATTGAAAAAATGGCTCATAGTCCATACATTCTACAATGGACTAGTATACATCACCCGAATGTCTATGGATGCTGCAGCAGCAGGAGCCATTATGAATAAAACAGTTGATGAGGCATATAAACTGATTGAAGATATGGCTCAGAATCATTACTCATGGTCTAGTGAGAGGCAACCAAGGAAACCAACAGGTATGTATGAAGTAGATGTGTTTAATTATCTCACTTCTAAGGTTGATGCATTGTTTTAGAAATTAGATAAATTGAGCATCAATACTGTTAGTTCTTCTTCATCTTTATCATGTGAAATTTGAGGATGTGTTGGCCATGTGGCCAATGACTGTCAACTTGGAAATTCTGCACCTCAGGATTATGAACAGGTGAACTTTGTGAACAATAATCATAAAAACAATCTTTACAGCAATACCTATAACAACCACCTGAATCTCTCATATAAGCCTAATGTGAATCAGTCTCAGAATAATTTTAGGCAACCTCCAGGATTTCAAAATCAGAGGCCATTCAATCCTCCTCCACAGCCAAAGTCAAATCTAGAGGCTTTGATGGAGAATTTCACCAATACTTAGAGTAAACAGAATAAGGAGTTCAGACCCCCGAACCATTCTATGAATGAGGCTATAAAAGACTTAACCTCTAAGGTTGACTCGCTTGCTACCCATAGTAAGATGTTAGAAATTCAAATTGCACAGAAAGAGAGCCTATCTAATAGGAACTTTGGCAGACTTCTAGGCCAAATTGAGAACCCTAGAGAGCATTGTAATGCTATTATCTTGAGAAGTGGTAAACAGTTGGCTGAATTTGAGAGAAGTGGAGAGGTAAAAGAAGATGAACCTCAAGCTACATCTGATAAAAGAAGAGAAAAGGATTCTAAAGGAGAGGAAAAGAAAGAAGAAGAGCCCAAATATGTGGCTCCAACACCATATAAGCCACCAATTCTTTTTTCTCAAAGATTGGTTAAGGCTAAGTTAGAGAAGTATTTTGAGAGGTTTCTAGATGTTTTGAAGAAGTTGAATATCAACATCCCATTCTTAGAAGCCATCTCCCAAATGCCTTCTTATGCAAAGTTCCTGAAAGAGATCCTCTAAAATAAGAGAAAAATTGAAGAACATGCTGTTATGGCACTGATAGAGGATCCAGTGCTTTAATTCAAAATAAAATGCCACAAAAGTTTAAGGATCCCGAAAACTTTTCAATTCCTTGCTCTATAAGAGACATGAAGATTGATAAAGTCCTATGGGACCTTAGAGCAAGTGTGAGCCTAATACCTCTTTCAGTTTGCAAGAAGCTTCATATGGGTGACTTGAGGCCTACCACTCTTTCTCTTTATTTGGCTGACCATTCCATTAAGCATCCGGTAGGTATATTAGAGGATGTTCTTCTAAAGGTAGGTAAATTTTTCATACCGATTGATTTTGTTATTTTAGAGATGGAGAAATATGACAAAATTTTCATTATTCTTGGAAGGACTTTCTTAGCCACAACTGATGCAAACATTAATGTAAAAGATGGAAAGTTTTCTTTGAATGTAGGGGATGAAAAAGTAGAATTTAATTTGAATGATACTATCAAACCCCATCTCTAAATGAATATTGTTGTATGATTGGTTTACCTAAACCAAATATGGGTGATTATGTTATGAATCTTTGCTCTACTGACCCACTTGATTTATGCTATGTAGAAATTTCTTTTACTTATGTTAAACAGAGGATCAAAAAGTAAGAAATTGAGGAGGAAGTGAAAGATATAAAGGTAGAACCTAAGCCATCTCCTCTCAACCTCAATGGAGCTAAGAAAGAAAAGGATGAGCCAAGAGGATGCTTGAAGGCTATTGGACGAAGCCTTAAGCACCATACTAAGAGCCAATGGATAGCAAAGAGAGTTATTCAAACTTTCTTCAAGCCCCCTTGAGTGGAAAGCATGCCAAAGAGTCAAGCTAATAACTTTAAACAAGCGCTTTGTGGGAGACAACCCACATTTTAATTTTTTGAGTTCTTTTTTCATCTAGTTTTTTTGCTTTTGGTTTTGCTTTTATCTTCAATTTTAATTGATTTCTTAGGTTAGGAGTTTGATGAATGAGTTTTGTATTCATAAATTAAATATTTTTATCTTATCTTTTTACCTTAATTAAGTATTTATCTCCCTTATTTGTCTTTAGTTTTGTGTATTTTTATAGATAAAGAGAAGAATAGGAAATTGACTCAATTGGAGGAATCAAAGCTAAATTGTGATTCTTTAGAAATGATGTCTATAAATCAAACAGACAAAATAAATTCATTAAGGATGACAGAGTAAGGAGCATTATCTTTTTGTCTCTTGAGATGCATCCTAATGGATATATGCATCAATTCAATCTTGATTTATGACCACATTTCTAAAAGAATCGAAATATAAAGATTCAAGGCAAAACACTCAATGTTAAAAATTTGTTTGCTGCTTGCTTTTCAACTTGATCTTACTACAGTATTTTGGCCGTATCTCAGAAAATACGTATATATTATGTACGAAATTTGGTAGATGAATGAAATAATTTCATACAAATTTCATGTTTATGTGATCAGCAAATTCAGATATCCAAAGGGCCGAAATTGGGCTAGAATAGAACATGTTTACTGTTGCAGTCCAGTCCAACCTTACTATAGTATTTGGGATATATTTCAGCAAATACATATTTAATGGACACAAAATTTTGTAGGTGAATAGAAGATATAATTTTCTACAACTTTGATGTTCACGTGGTCAGCAAATTCAGACACTAAAAGGGCTGAAATGGGGCTAGAATCGAACATGTTTACTGTTACAGTCCAGCCTGACCTTGCTATAGTGTTTTGGCCATAAATCACAAAATACGTGGCCAATTTTTGTCTACCTTATATGGATGGAAAGATAATGAAAATATCGACAACTCTTATGTTGATTGAATGAGCAGATTCGGTGGCTATCAAGGCGAGATATCACGATAAATTTTGGGGCACATAATGCAATACTATTGTCAACTTTAGTGCAATTTGCTACCCACCATTTTTGTCACCTACTTCCCTTGTTTTGTTTATAAATAGAGACATATTGTGAGCTAAAGGGAGGGGGGAAAGGCTGAAGAGGGAGCTTGGAAAATCTTTGTGGAAGTTCTAAGTGTTTGTAATCCTTTTCTCTCTTTATACATTTTGTATCTTTACTTTCTCTCATAAGTTTTATCATGCTTCTTCATCTTTCATTTTGTTTTCTTATCTTGATTATTGAGAACTAATCTCCTAATGCTAAGGTGAAAGGGTGAAACTCTTGGTATAAAAATAATAATGTATCTAACTCTTAATTTTAATGTTTATACTTGATGTTGTATTTATCTTCTTATTTATTTTCTTGTTATTTACTTTCTTAGAGAATGGCTTTGTTGCCCCTCTGCTATTTATTTTTTTACCTTTCTATTATTTACTTTTGTGTTATTTACTTTCTTAGAAGATGGCTTTGTTGTCCCTCTGTTATTTATTTTTTATGTTATTATTTTCTTATTTTTCTTCTTCTGAGAGGACAGCTCTGTCGCCTCTCTGTTATTTATTTTCTGCACTTTTATTATTTACTTTCTTGTTATTTATTTTTTTAGAGGATGGCTTTGTTGTCCCTCTGTTATTTATTTTCTGCACTTTTATTATTTACTTTCTTGTTATTTATTTTTTTAGAGGATGACTTTGTTGTCCATCTGTTATTTATTTTCTGCACTTTTATTATTTACTTTCTTAGAGGATGGCTTTATTGCCCCTCTGTTATTTATTTTCTGTACTTTTATTATTTACTTTCTTGTTATTTACTTTCTTAGATGATGGTTTTATTGCCCCTCTGTTATTTATTTTCTACACTTTTTGTATTTATTTTCTTGTTATTTATTTTCTCAATTGCTAGTTTTACCACCTACTTTATATTATTATTATTGACTTTGTTTGTATACTTTTATTTTAAATTTTGTAAAGTGCAAATCTTGATACATTGTAGACAATCTTTGGCACAATAAATACTTGAATCATTCTTGATTTATTGTAGACAATATGATGATTGGCACAATGTATACTTGAATCCATTTTACAAAAGTGATTTACTATTATTAATACAATAAAAGAAGGCAAATACACTTCATCTATAAACCAAAGCGTGTTTAATGTAACATATCTTCCGAATGGAACCTTATTTACGTGAGGATTCCATTTGAGTAATAAAAGAGTTAAAATTTATTATTATTTGATGTACCAAGAGTGGATCCCCTAACCTTAGCATGTTTCTTACTTTGAATACATTCATATTTAATTTTAGTATTTTAGTTCTTTACAAGTTCTGTTCAGTACTCTTCTCGCAAAACAAACATTCTGACAACTAGGTTAGAAATATTTATTTTGGATCTGAATTAAATTTTCTCAATTAGCAATCCTCGTGGGATCGACCTTGCATACCACTAAATCTATACTCCAATAGATTCGTGCGCTTGCGAGTTTTAATAAAAACAACAATAAAGTTTAAGAGTTTTTCGAGTGTTTTGTAGGTCACAATTTGCATTTCCAAGTGTGAAGAAGGAAAGAATTTTGAAGACATCTTAAAACAGATCAAAAACTAAGGCAAAATTCGAAGAAATAGGGATTCCAGCACCAAGCACAGGTTACCCGTGTCATACACTACGTCCATGCTTCAAGAACGGGCCAAATTTTGGCAATTTTGGTGAGACCCACAGAAAATACGGGAAAACTGTGTCACAGAACACGGTCGTGCCCTAGGCACAGTGCAAACACACCTTGCCCTTGTTGCTCAACATGGGCCAAATCCAGGGATTTTGGGTTTCCAACGTGAAGCACAGGCTAGCCATGTCTCGAACCACGGCCATGCTTCGGGTTATAGCAAGCACACTCTCCCCATGCCAGCCAACACGGGCCATTTCTCCAAGAATTTTGAAGATCCAGCTCAAAGCACAGCCGTGCTTTGGGCCCAGGTAAATTTTTCTTCAAAATTTCTTTCCTCTTTTCATCTTGTGTTTCAGCCTATTTTCCCCGTGCTTTTCCCTCCCTAACCTATGCCCCTTCTCAGCCTTTTTCCCTCCAATTCCTTTGCAAATTCCCATCTCCATCTCCAATTTCTTTTTCCTCGTGCCCTAACCACAAAATTTTGCAACCCAACCCGTGCTCCTCTTTCCCCTTCTCGGTCTCAATCTTTGCTTTCCCGTGCCCTAACCAGAAAAATCTCTCTCTCTCGTACCTCACCTTGTAATCTCTCTCCCCTTTCGAAGCCCACACACGCACACACACAAACACCCAAAAAATTTTCCCATGCCAAAATTTCAGCTTTCCCGTGCCAACCCACACCTCACCTCTTCCATCTCCCTCTAGGTCTCCCTATACCCAGCCATTCTCGTGCCAAGCCCAGAAATTTCCTCCCCTGCATATTCTCAGCCTATCCCCTCTACAACCATTCTCGTACCCACCCTACACTTAATTTCCCATGCTTCCCTCTCCCTCTCGGTTTTCACATTCCAAACCCAAATTTTTTTCCCATAGCTCAATTCCCATCCTCCCAGCGTCCTACCCTACACCAACAATCCCACATTCCACTCCCTACCTTAGCCTGTTCTCCTGCACATTCCCAGCCAAATCGTGCTCATCTCTGTAACCCAAACCTTTACCCATGCTCTGTATTTCTTCCCCTCATCTCCATCGTGCATCCCTTGGTCTCTTTCTCCATGTAAATTCAAAATTCTCTGAACTTGTGGTTATTTATCTGAATTAGAATTCTCTACCCATTATTAGACTTGCTGGATGGTTTATCTGCATGGGTTTGGTAAGACTGGTTTTGGCAAAAATTATGCAGCATTTGGAATGCTTAGTACTGAATTCTCTGGTTCTTGGAAATCCTGCACTTTGGGTTTATATTTGTTGCGTTTTCTGAGTTGGTATAGTCTACTGGTTATTGCTAGTTTTTACTCTTTCTGGTTGATTGCTTAAGTTCGTAATTTTACTGGTTTGCCTAGGAATTATTGGCTGAATTTGGAATTAAGTATGCTAAAGTTTAATGCCTGATTTGTATGTGCTCCATTTTCTGATAAGCTACATTTTCTGATTCATCTTACATTGCATATAAACCTTAACCTTTCTACTTTGCACCAGGAATTGTCAAGTATTTGCTGGCAAATGTTAATATGATATATTGTGATTGCTTACATCCCTGGAAAACTTTTACCTAAGTATCACATTGGATAATATTTTTGGTTAGGTGGCTAATGTTCATATTGCTTACACTGAATTAGCTTTGTACTTCCTAGAAAACAAAGACAATAGTTGGGCTATTTGAGTAATAAAATTTTCGGATTCCTTTCTCTAATTAGTGCATTACTTTTAGATTGCTTGGATTTTGACTTGGCACTCTGCTGGTTAAGATATAAATTAGCATTAACTTTGGTTGTGGTTCATCTGCTTTAGTATATGTTTAGCTGGGTAAAATTCATTGAGAGTAGACACTTTGCAAGCTAAAACCTTTCCTGAATGCTTCTTTTAAATCTGATGAAAGATAATTCTGGTCCTTACTCTACTTGATGCAATTTATGACTTGGTTGTTAACTTAAATCATTTTACCCTATATTTTTCATTTGCCTTGAATTGAATTGAAAATCCCATACTCCTTAATTTTGGGACTTGTTGACCGTACTTTGAGTTCTAATTCCTAATTGCAACATTGCTTAAATCTGGCATACCTGTTGCTAATGCAAGCCTAGTATAATTGGAATTTGAGTCAAATCCTCCACCTCCTCCTCCAGAAGACCAGTAAGAAAGTAATTTATTTTTCTTCATTTGCTTGTACATTCATTGTTACTGACATTGAGGACAATGTCAGGTTTAAGCATGAGGGAGTAGACTATAAGCTTGTGGTTTTCACTGATTGCATTTTTTGTCCTTGTTGGCTGAATATCTCTAATTTCATTGCATAATCACAAAGTTTTCTGTTTTGGAGATAGATTAATGTATTGTAAGTTAATTTTAACTTATGAATATGTGATGTACAAAAGAATATGAAATAGTAGTTATCATTTTAGTCTTTCTCTTCTAGTATTGAACCTCTAATTTTTTTTTGAAAAATATCTCTCTTATTGTGCTGAGAATTGTATGTCTTGTTTGATTTTAACACTATGAGAATATGAAAGTAGGGAGAGGTGAAAAATGAGGGAATGTGGATCCTAAAATTTTTTCACTCTTAGTACCCCTTCAACGCACCAAAAAGACCTTAATATGAGTACCTAACTGCCTTTACCCTAGTGAAATAGAGTATAAAATGCACTCATTGTATATTTCTAAAAAAAATGATGAACAAAATAAAAAAAGAGAATTAAAAGAATTTGAGTGAGAAAATAAGTGCAAATAGAAATAAGAGTAAGGAAACCTAGGGAAATTTAAAGGATGAGGTAACCTACTTGAGTGTTTAAAAATTAATTTAATGCATACAACCAATGGTAACAATAGAAGTAGATGTATAATAAGAGAATTTGGATTTAATTTTAGAAGAATGGAGACTAATTGATAAATGTCTATTCATATATCTGTTGTGTTTATATTGATTAAGTGAAGAATTACTTGTATTACACTTTTTTTTCATCTGAAATTTGTATGCATCATCTCCCTTCCTTTTGATATGTCATGTTATTTGCTTGAGGACAAGCAAAAGTTTAAGCATGGGGGAGTTGATAAAGGGAAAAATTGAGTGTTTAATGGTTATATTTTATCCCCTACTTAATAATAAACTTGTGATTATTTCTCTGCTTTTGGTTATATTTTTCTTTGGATACTTTGTTTGTTGTATGTTTGTAGGTGAGCAAAAGAGGCTAAGAAGTAAGGGAAAACACTCATGTGAGGAGTCATATGGACTTAGAATATGCTGAGAAGGAAGCAAGGAGGCAACCTTGAAGAAATGGACAAGAAAAGAGCATGGCAACCTCAAACACGACCAGGCCGTGCTTGGTGTTGCATAAAGCATGGCCAGGCCATGCTATGTGCAAAGAACATATTTTCTCTTAGAATTCCAGCACGAAGCACGGCCATGCTTCGTGTCCGTACACTCCGTATTTTTTAGAGTTTTGAACAGCCAAAAGGATATAAATACATGGAAAAACATAGTCAAGACGAGGTAGACTTATAGAGACCTACTTTTACTCAGTTTTAATCTTAGGAAACACCATTATATTATGTTTAGAGTATGATTAGTGATTAATTTATGTTCTTAGAGTAGAATTTACAGTAATTCAAGTTTGTATTCTTATTTCATCTACTGCATCCAGGTTTTATCTTTCTACTTTACTTCCATATCTACTTCTACTCTTCTCTCTTAATTTATATTGAACTATTATGATTTACTTAATAAATATGATTTTGGTTTTTGTTTCTATTATGCTTGAGTAGATTTGATTTAGGGTTTTGGTAAACTCACTTATGGTATCATGATACTGAATTATTAAGTTGAATGTTAGAACCCTAATTGTGATTACTTCTCGATTAATTAGGATTAACTATTATGTGCATGTTTAAGAGTTGATAGAAGGTCTGATCACCAACCTATCACGTTTTAGGTTATTAACTGATGAATTGAAAGGTGAAAGTTAATACCAGAACCTAATATTTAATTAGGGATATATTAATCACGAAAGTAGTTTAAAGTTCTTTAGGAATTGAATCAATTAGTGGGCACGAGAAAACTGATTAATTGCATTCCATGGTTGGCATAGAATTTAATAGACTTAGGTTGAATTAAGAACTATGAAAGTAGGCAATTGGATTAACCTAGGTACAATTGGTAATGCTTGAAAGAAGTTATTAGTTAATTAAGGCTAAATCATCCCCAATTACCTAAATAATTATAATTAGAGGCATATATTGATTGTTGAATATCATAAGTGTGGTAAACCCTAACCCTAGACTTTTATTAATTGAATTATTTATTTACTTAATTGTGACACACTCTCTCATCGAATTGCATTGATTAAGATAGCTTGCTTCATATAATTCTAGTAATTGACCATTGTTTTATGTAGGATACGACTCGTACTCACCGGACTAGCTACAGCTATGCCGTGCGCTTTCAGTTATTTATAAAAACACACACAACATTCAGCTACATTAGATAAATTTGGGTGTCCTCCACACTTAGTACTCAATTAGTATATACTGTAAACTCATTATTTTTCCTAATTTGCACATGGTCTACCAACTTACTTAGTTATACATACTTAATATAAAAATATTTTTTCAAGTACATTCTTTGGTAGATAAATTCTATCAAAATCTCCATTACTTTAACCTATTAATCACTTGAACATCATAATAACTAAATTTCAAAGAAAAAAATTAACTCTTATTGTAATAAGTAAAAAGAACTTTGCATTTAAGGTCAATCATTAATCAAGGATGATGCGGCAGAAAAAGAGGAATATTTAATAGAGCATGGTGCAAAAATTGAAAGTTAGAAGTTTGGACAAAACATAAAAAAAAATTAAATTCGGTGGCCGTAATTCTTGAAAATCTGTAAACAAGACCTAATTGCTATTTCAGCAAAAATTTGTGGCCGCAAATTTTGAATATATGTGCCAAAAATTTAATTCAAAGTTACTATTATTCGGTAGAAAAATAGCACATGAAAAAGAAATATTTTTGAGCTTATAAAAGTTTGTGAAGAACACAGAACATGTAGTTAACTGGTAGGATGTTGTAATAACCGTAAAATTTAACGAAAATTTCAATTAAAGGAAATTTAGAATAAAAGAGAGAATTTTGACAATAGAGATAAGAACCATAGAAAATATGTATATTTATTACATGGATTAAAGAATTATAAAAGAAATATGAGAATTTATGTTTTTGGCGCGCTATAAGCAAATATATTTTTATTTATGTAGAAATGATTATGATTTGTTAAAAGTAAGTGGACTTTTAAGTAAAAGAAGTATTGTGTTGTTTAAAATAATTATACCGGCCTCTATTGAATTTTTATGGTATTTTTAGAAATATTCTTTCTTTTAATATGAATTAAGATATTTGTTTTAAAATTTGTTTTATTATGATTTTTATTAAGAAAAATTATGATTTAAGAGTTTAACTAAAGGTAATTGAGAATGTAAATTTTTAGAAATTTTTGGGATATTTTTAGATGTAAAACGGAATTTATATGAATTTTATAAAAGAAAATTATATTATTAATTATTTAATAATTATTATTATTTAAAAAAAAAAAAAAAAAAACAAACCTGCAGAATGATAAATGAAACCGGGGGCGGAGAAAACGGATTCGAAAAAAAAAAAAAACGGAAAGATGCATAGTAATGAATAGTGAGTGAATAGTGATATCCAATTTTATCTTTCGATTTGGAGTACCGATTAGCTTCCGATATCAAAACTGAACGTATTATTGGATTCAGGACGAAGAGTACTTCAGTTTTGACCGATCAGTTTTTGAAATCAACCGTTGAATCGCCGTAGATCTGAAGTAGAAAATCTCGGTAAAAGGTAAGTTCTGAAAAACCTTACTTAGGGACTTCTAATTAGAAATCTGACTCCGTAGATGGATTCAGAAATTAGATAAATATTAGGATATGAAATTGTTTTGTTGATTCGGTAAAATTTTTGTGACAGTGAATAGTGTTTTCCGGCGGTGAATAGTGGCGGTGAATAGTGTTTTCCGGCGTGAATAGTATTTTCCGGCGGTGAACAGTAACCAAGCTCATTTAAGGTTTTTGGATCTTCCGGACTCGATTTTGGGGTCTGTTTTACCGAATTCAGACCAGGAACTAGGATTTTAGGGCTGTCCAATCTGGAGCCCTTACCTGTGAGTGGGTTTTTCATACTATAGCGCATGTCTTATGAATTCGGTTTATAACTCTCTCTCTCATATGATTTTAACTAGTTGGAATGTATGCTAAATTGTTTTACTGCTTTGAAAACCAATATGTTCCAACCATGTTAGAAATTATAAATTTTAATCCTAGTTGAACCCTAGGTATGCAGGGCAAACATCTAGACTGATAATTCTCCATTTGAGCTAGATTTATAGAAATGCGAACTTAGTCATAGAAATGAACTAAGTTAGCCATGAAATGATTTGATGCATGATGAGCATATATACGACGCCTACGGACGATCTATGTTTAAAATGATTTGATGCATGATGAGCATCTATGTAACATCTACGGATGATCTATGTTTAAAAGGGAAAGTTTATGATTATAAAGGTCTCCATGGGAATTCATGGATGAGATATATTATAGAACGAACTTTTATGCATGAAAAGAGCTAGATGGAGAATTATAACTTTATTATAATGTTATTGAAATGTTTTACTTTAAACGCTTTGAATAGCATATTTTCAAATGTTTTCTATTGGAGGAACCCTTTTAGATCACTGTTAGCTAGCCGCAGGTAGTGCTAGCCCTGGTGCACCATGATCATGTTAAGGCTTCGGCCTAGGATACTGTGACGGGCATATGACTGCCTAAGACACAGGGATTTAGGGTTGACTTATGTCTTCGCCTACAGTGATTGCCATACCCATTGCTATGTGCTTGGGGAAATTTAGGGTGGACTTATGTCTACGCCTACAGTGATTACCCTACCCTTGCTATGTGCTTGGGGGAGATGATAGATCTGTTTGGAAAGACCTCCAATAAACTGATGCATTTTTCTTAAAGATTAAATATTTCTAAACAAGCTCATTCATCATTGTTATTGCATAAATATCTTCATGTATTACTTACCATGCATAATTGATTTGCTTACGGTTATTGATTTAATCATGTTTTATCTTTTGAACACACATTTGAACTGTTTAGCATTCTTTCAATAAATTATGGTTAAATGCTTAATGTTTCTATTGTTATCTTTACATTTGGATTTCAATTATTAAACCCATTGCGAAACACTCGTGCTTGGTTTGCCCTGTTTCAGTTATAGTATGATTTACTCATTCACTGAGATGTGGTAATCTCACCCCTCTTTTGTTTCCTCCCCACAGATAGTCAAAGAGACTTTGATCCAGCTACAGCTTCGTAGGAGGCTGAAGATAGTGTTGGTGAGCCCTAGTTTGGGCAAGGCTCTTTTGTCTTGTTTATTTAGTTTAGTTATGTCTAGAGTATCTCCATGAACATACAGGCAGGATCCTCGCTTCTTGCGTATTTTGATGTGTTGTTTGAAAAAATGGTTTTATATTTTACAATAATGTTGGTATTATGAGGCCTTGGGCCAAGTTGAATCACATGAATATTATGAGGCCATGGGCCAAGTTGAATCAGAATGTTGGATTCATGAGATATCATGAGATATATATATATATATATATATATATATATATATATATATATATATATATACATATATACAGTATTTTCTGATATTGGATGTGGCATATGTGGCCAGTTATATTTATTATGTACTCTGGATTGTGTGCTGGATGTTTGTGCATGCTATGTGTTAGGCTTGCGGCTAGGGGGAAACCCTTATGCCGTGCCGGTCATGTGTTCCATCATTTGGGGCCGTGACAGAGTGGTATCAGAGCATTAGGTTTCCCTGTGTTCATGGAGTAACGGACCTTTAGGTAGGACTTTGAGTATGGGTATGAATCCGGACATGCTTATACTCACGGTGCTGCTAAAGGGGTTCGATAGGATGTTGTCTTTTTGTTCAAGTAAGTCAGTTTATAGTATGCTATGTTGGCATGGTTAAGTGACGGTTGGGGTATATCTGTTTTATAGCGAGATACCAGTTATATGAGATGTTACTTGGGAAAAGATCCATACAGAGTCTCTCCGCGTGTCCTCTTGAATGGTAGTAGGGCAAACCTCAGCGGAATGCTGAGTTTAGGCAAATCCTATACCACCAAGGTATGGAAGAGGTCAAACTCTGGTATGATGGTTTCTGAATGTGACATCTGTTGTACTCAGTTGTCTAGATATGGTAGAGTGTGATGTGATATTGAGAATGAATTAGTTGGCATTATGTCATGTCATTTTGAAATGTCACTAGAAGGTGATTAAATTCAATATTCTTAGAGAATTTTTTCTTTTGATACAAAGAAATCTTAGTGAGATACCCAGTAACCTAATCTCTGCTTTAGTAATCCATAAGTGATTACAAAAAGGTGCCAAGGATAGTTGGCAGTGGTGAGAGATGCTGATATAAAGTATACCACTGTAAATCAAGTTCCAGTGATTAGAAAATTTTCTGATATAATTCCTGAGGAATTGTCAGGATTACCCCGAAATAATAAATAGAGTTTGGTATTGATTTATTTCCTGGCCAGCGTCTATATTTTCATATAGAATGACACCCACTGAACTTAAAGAACTGAAAAAAAAAAAGATAGTTACAAGACATGTTAGACAAGGGATTTAAAAGCCCTAGTAGTTTTATTTGGAGTGCTCCAGTATATGGATCACTATGACTATACATAGATTATAAACAGTTGAATAAAGTGAGAATGTGGAATAAATACCCATTACCTCGTATAGATAATCTATTTGATCAGTTAGAAAGTGCTCAACATTTTTTTTTTAAAAAAAAAAAAATTTAACTTGATTTGATATTTAGATATCATCAATTAAGGATAAAAGAAGAGGATATTAAAAAAAAAACAAAAAAAAAAAATTTGCTTTCAGGATTCGACATGGATACTATGAGTTTATAGTTATGTCATTTGGATTGACAAATGCCTCAGCTACATTTATAGAGTTAATGAATAAGTAATTAATCCATCCCTAAATCAAGTTGTTGTTATAATTATTGATAATATGCTGGAATATATCAAGAGTTCAGAGGATTATAAGCAATATTTAAAGCTAGTATTACAAACTCCAAGGGAGTATCAACTATATGCTAAGTTCTAAAAATATGAATTTTGACTTAGTCATAGTACTTTCTTAAGGTATGTGGCTAGCAAGATGGTATCCAAGATAACCCTAAGAAAGTAAAAGCGGTATAGCAATGCCCACATCTTGCTACAGTTACAGATGCAGATCCAAATCCAATTTGCGCTTCCTGCGGTTGTCTGCCGTCCATTCTATTTGAGCAATAGTTGGATCAGGTACATGAACATATGCTTGTAAAGCATCAATCAAATCCTCAGCATCTGAAGCTAAGATGAGAATTCGTCGTGCTGAGTGTGGGATAAACCTTTGTTCCACAGCATGATCAAGGAAAGATAATAAACCATCAAAGAAGTGATTAACATTTAACAAGCCTATCGGTTTGTGATGCATATTCAGTTGTGCCCAAGAGACTATTTGGAAAATCTCCTCTAAAGTACCAAAACCACCTGGTAAGGCAATGAAGGCGTCAGCATTACTCATCATTCTAGCCATGCGTTCATGCATGGAAGCTACTCTATATTCTTCCCCAATTGTTTTTCCTATGTTGCTGGATGCAGCTAGAGCTGTAGGAATAATACCTAGAACTTGGCATCCTCCTACATGTGCAGCTGTAGCTACACACCCCATTAACCCACAGTTACCTCCACCATAGACTAGATGAATTTTTCTTCTGGCCAGCACCATACCCAGGTTTTGTGCTGCTTTAACATACTCCCCATCTTTTCCAGGACTGGAACCACAAAAGACACATATATTTTGAAACTGACGGAATGCGGTTCCCTCCATAATTTCTATCACCTTAACTCTGAGTATGAAGATAAAGATACTAATGTAAGCATTTATAGAACTTAGAGAAGGGTATATTTATAATAGTTATGCGAAATGGTCGGGTATTATTAGAACAACTATGTGAGTGATTGGTGGATATCAGCTAAATTAAAGGAAAAAAAAATTTCAAAAATGACGGCAAGCATGTATATGTACAGTGACTGTGACCCATATTAAGCACATAAAGAGCATAAAATAAGATATCACCAGAAATCTGTCTTTTTCTTATTGTCTTTGATGAAGTATTGATGTCTTGAAAGGTTGTAGGTGATAGCCGTCATTGTAAAAAAGAAGAAAAAGAAAAAGAGTGAAAATGCAAACCAATTAATTGTTGAAGAGGAACAATCAAATGGTTTATTTTGTTTTCTCAATGTTTTTACCAGTCGACTATTGGTTTATAAGTTAACTAGCTATTTTGAGAAATTTTAATTTGGACTGGTTATTTACAGTTGATTGATTATATATTTTGAAGCAACCAACTGCATCCTACCAGTTAACTATGTGCTCTTGTTATTCACAGACTTTATAGGCTCGAAAATATTTCTTTTCCATATGATATGCTTCCGCCGAATAACAATATCTTTGAATTAAATTTTGGCACATATATTCAAAATTTGCGGCTACCGATTGCGGCCACCGATTTTCGTCGAAATAGTAGCTAGATTTTGTTTACAGATTTTCAAGAATTACGGCCACCGATTTTAATGCTTTTCAATGTTTGTCCAAATTTTTGACTTTCTATTTTGGCACCATTCTCTATTGTGTTTTTCGTCTATTTCACTGCATTCTCCCTCATTAACGGTTGGCATTAAATGCAAGGTTGTTTTCCCTCATTGCAAGGAAAGATAATTTCTAATCTTTGGAACTTAGTTATTATGGTGTTCAACTTATTAGTAGATTAAAGTAATAGAGATTTTGAAAAGAATAGATGGATGATGATGTAATGGTGCTTTGACGAATATAATTAAAGGAATTAACGGTGTTAAAGTTTTTGAAGAATAAAGTATAGAAAATAAGATTTAAGTTAATCTTGAAATTTTTAATTTGGAAACATGGAAAATATTTTGAGAATCATCTCTGAGAATAATGTAAGTAATTAAGATATTTGTGTTAAGAATTTATACTTTGCTAAATTGAGACTAGTATCTAGAATGTAAATCATGTTGAGATTTGAAAATTTACGTATAAATATTGTTAAGAAAAGAGATTTCAGAAGAAGTCATAAATTGTAAATATGGATAAACCGAGATAATAAGGATATACTGAAATAAAAATGGTACTAGTATAATGGTAAAAAGAAGATACAAATAAAATTTTTCATTGGCGGGTATGTTGACAAGTACGAATTGAATATATTATTTCAAGAGAGTTATTCAGGAAGTCTAAAAATCTTTATTAGACTGACTGATACTAAATTTAAATAATGTGTTTATACATTAGAAGTTATGCTTTAAGTATCTTTATATTATTGTGGTGAAAGTTTGGAGAAATTAATTGTCCTTTAGTTGAACTTGCTCATAGCAGTAATTATCATGCCAATATACAATGGCATCATTTGAAGTTTTACATGAACAGTATAGGTTTCTTAATATGTGAGTAAATTGAGAAAAGTTAAACTTTGAAAATTTAATTTGGAATAACATGCAATAGATAGAATATGAATTATCTAAATTGATGATACTAGCTTGGAGAGCATGCTTTAAGCATATATATATTTTTTTTTTAGATTGGTGAAAGATTCCTTAGCAGAATCTGTCTATAATAAAATGATATTAGAAGATTTAAGCCTTATGTAAGAGGTGTTACAAATGTTTTGTTAAATGACTCAGTGGAGTTAGATTTATTATAAAATGTCATTGATAAAGTGAAATTGATTAAAAAAAAAAAATACTGAAAACTCAATACAAGTCAAAAGTTTACAAGGACTATGAATGTTGAGCACTAGGAATTTTCAGTTGGTGACCATATATTCTTTAATGACTCACCAATGAAAGAGGTAATGAGATTTGGAAAGAAAGAAAAGTTACACCCTCGGTATATAGAACCATTTGAAATTCTTGATAGGATCGGTCTACCACTTGCATTGGATAATGTTTATCCAGTTTTTTTTCATGTGTCTATACGACGGAAATATTTATCGGATTCTACACATGTTATACAGTGTCCATAGATTCAGTTACAGAAAGATTTAACCTAAGAGGAACAACTAGTAGCAATAGTGGACTGACAAGTAAAGAAGTTATGGTTAAAAGAATATGCTGAGAAGGAAGCAAGGAGGCAACCTTGAAGAAATGGACAAGAAAAGAGCATGGCAACCTCAAACACGACCAGGCCGTGCTTGGTGTTGCATAAAGCATGGCCAGGCCATGCTATGTGCAAAGAACATATTTTCTCTTAGAATTCCAGCACGAAGCACGGCCATGCTTCGTGTCCGTACACTCCGTATTTTTTAGAGTTTTGAACAGCCAAAAGGATATAAATACATGGAAAAACATAGTCAAGACGAGGTAGACTTATAGAGACCTACTTTTACTCAGTTTTAATCTTAGGAAACACCATTATATTATGTTTAGAGTATGATTAGTGATTAATTTATGTTCTTAGAGTAGAATTTACAGTAATTCAAGTTTGTATTCTTATTTCATCTACTGCATCCAGGTTTTATCTTTCTACTTTACTTCCATATCTACTTCTACTCTTCTCTCTTAATTTATATTGAACTATTATGATTTACTTAATAAATATGATTTTGGTTTTTGTTTCTATTATGCTTGAGTAGATTTGATTTAGGGTTTTGGTAAACTCACTTATGGTATCATGATACTGAATTATTAAGTTGAATGTTAGAACCCTAATTGTGATTACTTCTCGATTAATTAGGATTAACTATTATGTGCATGTTTAAGAGTTGATAGAAGGTCTGATCACCAACCTATCACGTTTTAGGTTATTAACTGATGAATTGAAAGGTGAAAGTTAATACCAGAACCTAATATTTAATTAGGGATATATTAATCACGAAAGTAGTTTAAAGTTCTTTAGGAATTGAATCAATTAGTGGGCACGAGAAAACTGATTAATTGCATTCCATGGTTGGCATAGAATTTAATAGACTTAGGTTGAATTAAGAACTATGAAAGTAGGCAATTGGATTAACCTAGGTACAATTGGTAATGCTTGAAAGAAGTTATTAGTTAATTAAGGCTAAATCATCCCCAATTACCTAAATAATTATAATTAGAGGCATATATTGATTGTTGAATATCATAAGTGTGGTAAACCCTAACCCTAGACTTTTATTAATTGAATTATTTATTTACTTAATTGTGACACACTCTCTCATCGAATTGCATTGATTAAGATAGCTTGCTTCATATAATTCTAGTAATTGACCATTGTTTTATGTAGGATACGACTCGTACTCACCGGACTAGCTACAGCTATGCCGTGCGCTTTCAGTTATTTATAAAAACACACACAACATTCAGCTACATTAGATAAATTTGGGTGTCCTCCACACTTAGTACTCAATTAGTATATACTGTAAACTCATTATTTTTCCTAATTTGCACATGGTCTACCAACTTACTTAGTTATACATACTTAATATAAAAATATTTTTTCAAGTACATTCTTTGGTAGATAAATTCTATCAAAATCTCCATTACTTTAACCTATTAATCACTTGAACATCATAATAACTAAATTTCAAAGAAAAAAATTAACTCTTATTGTAATAAGTAAAAAGAACTTTGCATTTAAGGTCAATCATTAATCAAGGATGATGCGGCAGAAAAAGAGGAATATTTAATAGAGCATGGTGCAAAAATTGAAAGTTAGAAGTTTGGACAAAACATAAAAAAAAATTAAATTCGGTGGCCGTAATTCTTGAAAATCTGTAAACAAGACCTAATTGCTATTTCAGCAAAAATTTGTGGCCGCAAATTTTGAATATATGTGCCAAAAATTTAATTCAAAGTTACTATTATTCGGTAGAAAAATAGCACATGAAAAAGAAATATTTTTGAGCTTATAAAAGTTTGTGAAGAACACAGAACATGTAGTTAACTGGTAGGATGTTGTAATAACCGTAAAATTTAACGAAAATTTCAATTAAAGGAAATTTAGAATAAAAGAGAGAATTTTGACAATAGAGATAAGAACCATAGAAAATATGTATATTTATTACATGGATTAAAGAATTATAAAAGAAATATGAGAATTTATGTTTTTGGCGCGCTATAAGCAAATATATTTTTATTTATGTAGAAATGATTATGATTTGTTAAAAGTAAGTGGACTTTTAAGTAAAAGAAGTATTGTGTTGTTTAAAATAATTATACCGGCCTCTATTGAATTTTTATGGTATTTTTAGAAATATTATTTCTTTTAATATGAATTAAGATATTTGTTTTAAAATTTGTTTTATTATGATTTTTATTAAGAAAAATTATGATTTAAGAGTTTAACTAAAGGTAATTGAGAATGTAAATTTTTAGAAATTTTTGGGATATTTTTAGATGTAAAACGGAATTTATATGAATTTTATAAAAGAAAATTATATTATTAATTATTTAATAATTATTATTATTTAAAAAAAAAAAAAAAAAAACAAACCTGCAGAATGATAAATGAAACCGGGGGCGGAGAAAACGGATTCGAAAAAAAAAAAAAACGGAAAGATGCATAGTAATGAATAGTGAGTGAATAGTGATATCCAATTTTATCTTTCGATTTGGAGTACCGATTAGCTTCCGATATCAAAACTGAACGTATTATTGGATTCAGGACGAAGAGTACTTCAGTTTTGACCGATCAGTTTTTGAAATCAACCGTTGAATCGCCGTAGATCTGAAGTAGAAAATCTCGGTAAAAGGTAAGTTCTGAAAAACCTTACTTAGGGACTTCTAATTAGAAATCTGACTCCGTAGATGGATTCAGAAATTAGATAAATATTAGGATATGAAATTGTTTTGTTGATTCGGTAAAATTTTTGTGACAGTGAATAGTGTTTTCCGGCGGTGAATAGTGGCGGTGAATAGTGTTTTCCGGCGTGAATAGTATTTTCCGGCGGTGAACAGTAACCAAGCTCATTTAAGGTTTTTGGATCTTCCGGACTCGATTTTGGGGTCTGTTTTACCGAATTCAGACCAGGAACTAGGATTTTAGGGCTGTCCAATCTGGAGCCCTTACCTGTGAGTGGGTTTTTCATACTATAGCGCATGTCTTATGAATTCGGTTTATAACTCTCTCTCTCATATGATTTTAACTAGTTGGAATGTATGCTAAATTGTTTTACTGCTTTGAAAACCAATATGTTCCAACCATGTTAGAAATTATAAATTTTAATCCTAGTTGAACCCTAGGTATGCAGGGCAAACATCTAGACTGATAATTCTCCATTTGAGCTAGATTTATAGAAATGCGAACTTAGTCATAGAAATGAACTAAGTTAGCCATGAAATGATTTGATGCATGATGAGCATATATACGACGCCTACGGACGATCTATGTTTAAAATGATTTGATGCATGATGAGCATCTATGTAACATCTACGGATGATCTATGTTTAAAAGGGAAAGTTTATGATTATAAAGGTCTCCATGGGAATTCATGGATGAGATATATTATAGAACGAACTTTTATGCATGAAAAGAGCTAGATGGAGAATTATAACTTTATTATAATGTTATTGAAATGTTTTACTTTAAACGCTTTGAATAGCATATTTTCAAATGTTTTCTATTGGAGGAACCCTTTTAGATCACTGTTAGCTAGCCGCAGGTAGTGCTAGCCCTGGTGCACCATGATCATGTTAAGGCTTCGGCCTAGGATACTGTGACGGGCATATGACTGCCTAAGACACAGGGATTTAGGGTTGACTTATGTCTTCGCCTACAGTGATTGCCATACCCATTGCTATGTGCTTGGGGAAATTTAGGGTGGACTTATGTCTACGCCTACAGTGATTACCCTACCCTTGCTATGTGCTTGGGGGAGATGATAGATCTGTTTGGAAAGACCTCCAATAAACTGATGCATTTTTCTTAAAGATTAAATATTTCTAAACAAGCTCATTCATCATTGTTATTGCATAAATATCTTCATGTATTACTTACCATGCATAATTGATTTGCTTACGGTTATTGATTTAATCATGTTTTATCTTTTGAACACACATTTGAACTGTTTAGCATTCTTTCAATAAATTATGGTTAAATGCTTAATGTTTCTATTGTTATCTTTACATTTGGATTTCAATTATTAAACCCATTGCGAAACACTCGTGCTTGGTTTGCCCTGTTTCAGTTATAGTATGATTTACTCATTCACTGAGATGTGGTAATCTCACCCCTCTTTTGTTTCCTCCCCACAGATAGTCAAAGAGACTTTGATCCAGCTACAGCTTCGTAGGAGGCTGAAGATAGTGTTGGTGAGCCCTAGTTTGGGCAAGGCTCTTTTGTCTTGTTTATTTAGTTTAGTTATGTCTAGAGTATCTCCATGAACATACAGGCAGGATCCTCGCTTCTTGCGTATTTTGATGTGTTGTTTGAAAAAATGGTTTTATATTTTACAATAATGTTGGTATTATGAGGCCTTGGGCCAAGTTGAATCACATGAATATTATGAGGCCATGGGCCAAGTTGAATCAGAATGTTGGATTCATGAGATATCATGAGATATATATATATATATATATATATATATATATATATATATATATATATATATATACATATATACAGTATTTTCTGATATTGGATGTGGCATATGTGGCCAGTTATATTTATTATGTACTCTGGATTGTGTGCTGGATGTTTGTGCATGCTATGTGTTAGGCTTGCGGCTAGGGGGAAACCCTTATGCCGTGCCGGTCATGTGTTCCATCATTTGGGGCCGTGACAGATGTAGTTGGTTGCTTCAAAATAGATGTAATCAATCAATTGTAAAATAAACAAGTCCAAATTAAAAATTCTCAAAATAGTTAGTCAACTTAATAATATCTATAGTCGACTGGCAAGAACATTGGGAAAACAAGATAAATCATTTGATTATCTCTTTTCAACAATTAACTGATTTGCATTTTCACTATTCTTTTACAATGACGCCTATCACCTATAACTTTCCTACAAGAATCAAGCCATCAATGCTTCATCAAGGACAACAAAGAAAATGCAAATTTCTGGTGATATCTTAACTTTATTTTCTTTATATGCCTAATATGAGCGATAATCACAACTACTATACATATGCATGCATGCCGTCATTTTTAAATTTCACCTTCAATTTATCTGATATCCATCAGCCACTCATATAACTGTTATAATTATGCCACCGGTCTATTCACATAGCTATTGTAAGTATGCCCTTCTCTGAGTTCTATAAATGCACATGTTAGTATCTTTACTTTTATACTCAAAGTTAAGGTGTATGCAGTTATGGAGGGAACCATATTCTGTCAGTTTCGAAATATTTATGTCTTTTGTGGTTCTAGTCCTAAAAAAGATGGAGAGTATGTGAAAACTACAAAAAACTTAGATATGGTGCCAGTCAGGAAAAAAATTCATTTAGTCTATGGTGGAGGTAACCGTGGGTTAATGGAGTCCGTGTCTACAGCTACACATATAGCACAAATTAGACTTGGATCTTCATCTTTAATTGTAGTAGAACGTAGCCATTACTGTATCACTTTTACTTTTTTAAGGTCTATTTGTATACAATCCTTGCCAAACATACTTCCTTAGAGTTTGTAAAACTATCTTTAAATGTTCCTTATGATCCTCTGAACTCTTAAAATATTCTAGTATGTCATAAATAAATATAATAACAAATTGATTCAAGGATGGCTTCAATACTCTATTTATCAAGTCCATAAATGTAACTGTGGATTTGTCAAACCAAATGTCATAACTAAGAACTTAAAATGCCTATACCAAGTCCTAAAAGCAATTTTTGCAATATCTTCTTTCCTTATCTTCAATTGATAATAACCAAGTCTCAAATTAGTTTTTAAAAAATATTGAGCACCCTATAGCTAATTAAACATATCATCTATACGAGGTATTGAGTATTTATTACGCACTGCCACCTTATTCAATTGTCTATAATCTATTCACAATCACAACGATCCATCTTTTGTTTTTCACAAATAATATTAGAGCTCTCCAAGAAAAAGTACTAGGGTATATAAATCCCTTGTCTAACAAATCTTGCGACTAAATTTTCAATTCCTTTAGTTCAATCGTTGTCATTCTATATGAAAATATAGACAATGATTGGGTTCTATAAAGTAAATCAATATCAAACTCTATTTCTCGTTTTGGGGATAATCTTGGCAATTCCTCAGGGAACACATCAGAGAATTCTCTAATCACTAGAACTTGATCTACATTAGTGTATTTCAGATCTATATCTTTGACCACTATCAAATATCCTTTGCACCTTTTTGAAATAACTTATAGGATGCTAAAGCAGAGATTAGATTATTGCATACCTCACTACGGTCTCCTTGTATCAAGAAAAAAAATTCTCCAGGAATATTGAATTTAATCATCTTAAAGTGACATTCCAAAATGGCATGGCATGATACCAACCAATCCATTCTTAGTATCACATCAAAGTCTATCATATCTAGACAACGGGGTAAAACAAATATAATATTCAGACACCGTCATATTTGATATTTTTCTCAATTCCTTAAATTCTTTGGCACACCTATCCTTTTCACTTTCAAGCAAAAATTGACCTATAAATATTTTTTAAGATGTCACAATATTCAATCAATCTTATACAAGAAAATTTAGCAACCTGGAATATAAAGGAAATTAAAACCCTATAGAATCCATCAGCAGCACCTGAAGTATAAATATGTCCGGTTCATATCCATACTAAAGGTCCTACTAAAAATCTTTTGCTCCGATAGCCACAAGGAAATCTAATACTTTGATACCAACTTGTCACGCCCCTACTTTTAAGGGCACGTGAAACACATACTTTATAAACATATTTTCTCCATAACATTTATAATACACTTCTTTACAGATAGATATTCTCATGTATACACAATATATAAACCAAGTTTATAAATATCAGAGTAACAGCAGAAGCAATGATCCTGTCTGTGGCATTCAGAGCATACTCTAGAGTACATATACATTATAAATCAAAGTTTACGAGCCTTAACAACAAAATAGGCTCACCAGAGATTATGTCGCCTAGTTGATCAACTATCTGAAGGAAAAATATCAAACTATGTATTCTTATCTAAAAAATTGTAGATATCGTGTAGTGAGTTTGAAAACTCAATGAACAGATAATACCTCCTATGACCTTTTAGGTCAACATATAGATATACTCATATATTAAAATTTGTCACATAGAAAATATAGTTTAGAAGACATCCATATAGGACCTACATTTCAAATATTTTCAGTTTAAATCACATTCAGATATCTAAAATCATATGCTATATGCTATGATCATTATTCAAATATTGTTATGCATCAAAATATTTCTCATAACAATATTTGGAGGATCCTATATCAGAACCACCATATCAAAGTTCAAACCCTTCCGTACTTTGATAGTGTAGAATTTGCCTATACTTAATATCTCAGTCAAGGTTTGTCTTACCACCATTCAAGAGGACACGCGAAGGAACTTTAATATGGGCATTTCCCAAGTACACAGCAAAGAAGGGCAAATAACATATAATATAATCAGCATCTCACTCAGATAAGAGACATCCTGCTTTCCTTTACATATCATATCATGTGTGTTGATTATCACACGAGGCTAGCACCGCCCTTGCTAGCTGAGGTATCAAGGTGCATTAAGACTAACATCGCCTGCTATTAGCAAACAATGTTTCCAAAAAGATTCCTCCTCAAAAATTATATTTGCATATATGCCATATCTTTCAAGATAAAGGTTTTAGTATAATACAGAATTTTCAATCTCAGTACAATTCCTCTGTCAGAAACTTCCCAATCAAGGTAATCACATATACATGCCCTTTTTCCAAGGCAATCTTATAGCTTTACATATCAATGCCACGTGCACAATATATTTTATTTACTATATAATGAGAAATACGATTTAAAATCACATATTCAATAAGTTCAAAAATCTATTTTCAAAACTATACTCTTCTTGAACTATATACCAGATTGTAACAATTCAGATAATTTAATCAATTTCAGAGATATAAAAGCATAAATAACTTGTAAACATAATCAATTATCCATTTAAAATTCAAGAAGAGCATATGGTAAGTCATAGAAAAAATTATCTACTTACAAAGTAAGGTTTCAGGTTGGACAACTCCAAAATACACTTTTTCAATTTGAATTTGACCAAATAGACTTAAAAATTGTGTCCGGATGGTTCAAAAACCTAAAAAATAACTGTAAAATTACGAAATTTGACCTCCGAGAGCGTGGTTAAGTGATGGGTATTATTCACGATCAGAATTACTATTTAACGTAAGAATTACTATTCATACTGGTCGAATTTACTATTCATAACACACACAAAATTGTTAAATGGTCAAAAAATTTCATATCTTAAAGTTTATCTATCTCCTGAATCCATCTACAGTATCGGATTTTCAATTTGAGGTTTCTAATTATGAGTTTCAGAGTTTACCTTTTTCTAAAATTTTCTACTTTCAATCTGTAGTGATTCTGCGGTTGATTTGAAAAATTATTCGGTCAATATCGTAGTACTCTTCGTCCTGAATCCAGTGGTATCCTTAGTTTTGATATTAGATGCTTGAAAGTACTCCAAATCTAGAGAAAAAAAAATAAAGAGAGAGAAAATACTATTTATCACTATTATTTTTGTTTACTAAAATTTTGTAGATTTCTTACATCTCCCTCCTTTTTCTTTCTTTTTTATTATTTAATTATTGAATAGTTAAAATTTATTATTATTATTATTATTATTATTTATATACATAATAATATTATTTTTCATCTTAAAGTATCCCAAAAAAATTTCTAAAACTTTATATTTTTGTAAAATTTTAGTTGAACTCTTAAGTCATGATTTTTTTTTAATAAAAATTTTAATAAAATAAATCATAATATAAAATAACTCCATGCATATTAAAAGAAAGAAATTTATAAAAATAAAATAAAAATTTATTTATAGCCAAATATTTATTTTAAATAAAACATAATCATTTTAAATAAAAATATATTTATTTATATAAAAACATTATTATATAAAAATTACAAAATATTACAGACTCTAGATAGATATGAAGTTGGAGAGTAAAGGACGAACTTGGATAAGTGCTATTATGGGGAAATAATCCTAGTCTCATAGTTGTAAGAGGATTGTACATCCACATATCTTCATTCTCTTGTAATCACTGACCAAACATAACTTCATGTGTAAGTAAGCCAAGATAGCCAAACCTCAACTATATTTACCTGCCTATTTTAGATTAGTAAGAAGTGGAGGATATATGAGATAGATCTTATTATTAGAATAGTTTGTGAATAACATGCCACCTATCAAACTTAGGATGTGTGCACGTGCATAATGTGCAACTTGTGCTCTACAGTGTCATTTGGAACTGTTCCATAATTAAGACGAAGCCATTCAAGGCTTAAGCTTCCCTATTTAATGTAGTGCTAGTTGGAGCTACACCTTACAACTATTCATATAGCTTTACCTATTCTTAATTGGTGTAGATGTTGAGCTTGAACTACACCTCACCATCCTAAAGTGTGATAGTACACTTTCCTTATGGCATGTGGAAGGTTTACGTCTCAAGACGCCACTTCTCGACTAATGTAGAGACAAGCACTCGATCGACTGAAATGTGACATATTCGAGACACTTCGTAAAAACTAGACAACCTTAATAAGGGGACGATTTGTAGGAGGGGGTCTTAGGGGGTGGCTTGACACATTCAGTTGTGTTTGAAGAGTATAATCAGGTTGTAAAAGACCAAAAGATTGCATTATATTAGTGCAACTAAAGATGTAAAAAATAAAATCAAGTGTAGCAACAATAACTCACATTTTGCAACCTTACTATCTTTGAGAAGTGCCTCGACTAAAGTTTCAACATACTGGTATGTGTTAGACTTGTCCTAACAACTTGTGTAAGTCAATAGTGTGAGTCTATAATGACAAATAATCTTTCCTTGTGTCAGCAATTTACAATAACTCAATATATCCATTATTCACAATAACATGTATTAAATATTACAAAAATATAACTCAAACATACATAAATTTGCACAATGAGCTATACATATCAAATATTACATAGATTTTCACAAATGTCATGAACACAATGTACAAACATATCAAACATAAAAAACATTTACACATATTTCATAATATAGACATAGTTCAACTAATTATCTGTTGTTGGTTAGTTCACCAAGCATTGTGGGCATGTTGACCTATTATGTTCCTTTTGTTTGCACAACCTACACTAGTATAACTATTTCATCTCATTAAATATTCATGTGCATTGGGGACGTACTCTGTCACACAACATTATTGGTTTAGGTACAAGAGATTTTTCTATAGGTTGTAGCCATAAGTGTTTCACATTGATTAGCTCAAACTTGTTGACGGTGTAGTCAGCATGTGGTGTAGTCTATAAACAGACTCCATGTACTGATAGTAGTCAAGGTTCACATATTGACATTTATGATCATGTGTACACAAGTGTACCTCAATCCTTGAAATTGGTTGTGCCTTTCAAGGTGTACCCTACATGTTTGGTTGTGTTGGTGACGGCCTTGATTGTATGGTTTTTAGACCTCGAATAGGTTGTCTTATACACTTTGCAACCGTTTGTGTTTTAGGTTCTCCACCATTTGTTTATAGAGCTATTCAAAACACTCTTGCTCTGTGCCTAATTGTGCCTAAATGGTCGTGGCGCGATTCACAAAATATGCAGTCACCCTATATATCGTTGCCTTTACAAGAGCAACGATAGTTAAGAACCTAGTACTCTTCAAAAGAATGTTGATGCACTTGGCCAGATTCATTATCATGTGCCCCCATTAGTGACTCTTGTCATATGCTCAACACCACTACTCTAGGGGGGATGTCATCTACCCACCCCTAGCTTGGAAATGCAAGCTCCATAGCTTCTCTAAATTTTTCTCAATTATCGTTTTTCGGCACTCATAACTTGCTTGATGGATCGAGAAAAAAAAAATTTCAAACATTGTACTTAGTCTAAGATGAAGGTTAAAAGCAATAAGACAAACTAAATATGTTACTCAGCAATTACAAAAAATAACTTCTTCAAAGCCTTGTTCTTGTAGTGACGGCTTATATTCATAGCCAGGTCACATATACAAAAAATATAGTATGCAAGCGGTGCCTACCAACCAGTTCATGGATCATTGACAGACTCAATTTATTGAAGCATGCTTGTAAGATATCAAGGAGTTGCCTTCCTTGTCTTTTACCATATATCGACGAACCAACTTTAGAAACCAAAGACCAAGCCTCCTTTGTCTTGCCTTAAACTAGGACAAATGCAATCGGCACCATATGCTATCTCTATCCTGTGAACTAGCAATCAGTAAAGTTTCTTTTCATTTTCCATATAGGCAAGTGCCTTCGACTTGGATCAGAGGCTTAAGATATGGATAGCAATGCACGAATTAAAAGCCCAGAAACGAAAGAACAATATTTCCTCATTAAAAAAAATTCCTATTGAAAAAAAAAAAAACAACTGCAGCCGTATCCCTGGGAGTCCGACGTTTATCATCTTCCATGGTCCTAGCTTCCTAGTCCTCGAGCCAATGACTCAACGACAGCAATTAACAATCAGGTTGAACTCAAATCACAATTCACAAATGACAGAACGAGTAATATTTCATTTTCTGTAACCGAATCCCCATATTCTGATTACTTCGGCAGCAGGAACAATCAGTCATGCCCGTTTTCAAAACTCCATTCAACGGTTACTCTGTCAAGTTCAGTCCTTTCTATGAGAACCGCGTCGCCGTCGCCACTGCCCAGAACTTCGGCATCCTTGGCAATGGCCGCGTTCATGTCCTCGACCTCTCGCCAGATCCCGGTCTACCCATCTCCGAGCTGGTAGCCTACGACACAGCTGATGGCGTATACGACGTTGCTTGGTCGGAATCGCACGATTCCCTACTCGTAGCCGCTGTTGCCGACGGTTCTGTCAAGCTCTATGATCTTGCCCTCCCCCCCACATCCAATCCCATTCGCTCCTTTCACGAGCATACGCGAGAAGTTCACTGTGCCGACTACAATCCGGTTCGCCGCGACTCCTTCTTGACCTCTTCTTGGGACGATACCGTCAAGCTATGGACGTTGGACCGACCCACTAGCGTAAGAACATTCAAAGAGCATGTTTACTGCGTCTACTCCGCTGTTTGGAACCCGCGACACGGTGATGTTTTCGCTTCGGCTTCTGGGGATTGCACGGTGCGAATCTGGGATGTGCGTGAACCCGGCTCGACTATGATTCTTCCGGCGCACGAATTCGAGATTCTGGCTTGTGACTGGAATAAGTACGATGACTGTATTATAGCGACGGCTTCAGTGGATAAATCAATTAAGGTGTGGGATGTGAGGAGCCACAGAGTTCCGATTACGGTGCTAAATGGTCATGGCTTTGCGGTGAGGAGAATAAAATTCTCGCCGCATATGCGGAATTTGATGGTTTCTTGTTCGTATGATATGACGGTTTGCATGTGGGATTTCATGGTGGAGGATGCACTTGTGAGTAGATATGACCATCATACTGAGTTTGCCGTTGGTGTAGATATGAGCGTGCTTGTTGAGGGGCTTATGGCGAGTACGGGATGGGATGAGCTTGTTTATGTGTGGCAGCATGGAACAGACCCAAGAGCGCCTTAAAGGGAAGCTTTCTGTCGTTTATTTCAATTCTATCTCTATAATATGATTTGCAATTTTCATGTTATAGTTTCTTGGTGAAGGTGAACATTTTCAATAGCTTAGGTAATGAAGTTTCGATACTTGTGGCATAAGTGTTTCTATTGTTGTATCTATTCTTATGATGAACAAGCATACATTCCTTTCTTTGGTCTTGCGGAATAATACATACTGAGTAATGGATTGTATATTGATTCATGCACCTTCAGTGGGCTTTCTGCTTTCCTTCAATGAACGAAAAAAAGTGTTGCTGCCACTGTTTTAGTGCGTATGTCCATATACTCTTTATGTTGGTCATTCCTCTACACTCTCTGTATTCCCTTCGTCCCTTCCTCCCGAAGCATCTACATTTTATTCTAGCCAGAAGGGGAAGGGGTTCTATTAATTTGTTTTGTATTATATCTATCTTTAATCTTTAGTTTCTTAATTTTGTATTTGCATTATATTTAAGTTCTATTTTATATGGCTGCAATGTGGAGAAAATTATGAACCATCTGTATAGAACAATGTAATTATTGAGTCGTAAGCTTTTTAAGTTTAATTTTTATTAAGTTTCTTCAGTCTTACTTTCAATATTAAGTTTATCTACCTTATGACAATAAAATGTTCTGAAGCTCTTTGTCCTTTGTTTGGTACTTGATATTCTATATGGGAATTTGCTAATGCTGTTGAAAACCTGTCTTATTGATCATCATCTTAGTTGTCATGTTGTGATTCAAATCATGAATTGGAAGGTTTATTTTGAATTGTGAATCATTAATCATGAATTGTATGATTCAGGAACAAATTGAAAAATAGCTTCAAATATATAATATATATGTATAAACAAATGGCATAAACAAAATACTCAAAATAAAATATTTACCTATTGCTAATTAATACTTGATCACTTTGCTACAAATTAATTCAAGAAATTAGAGTACAGTTATGAAGCACGGACACTTCATTTTGGGGCATGTTGGCGTGTCGGACACTTTTCAGACACGGACACGCCCCGGACACGTTTGGGACATGTGTCGGACACGTGTCCCGCCCAGCCCTTAACAAAACGAGCCCTAAGCCCCACCCGATACATCAGCAAAAGTCATTTTTGGATTTTCCTCATTGCCTCTGCTCCTCTTCGTCGTGTGGTATTTGCCTCTGCTCCTCTTCGTCGCGTGGTCTTCAGCTCTGGTTCCTGGTCTTCGTTCGAGTCTTGGTCGCAGTTTCAACGCCTCCTTCACCGAGCTTCGGTCTCCATCACTACCTCTCCGTCGCAGCTTCATCACTCCATCATTACCTCTCTGTCGCACCTCTCAGTCTCCATTTTCACCCAGCCAAAGCTATCAGGTAGGTTATTTCCTCCTGCTGCCATTTCTTTTCTATTGTTCGGTTGTTCCCCTTGCCTGGTCCATTATCTTGCCTCATTTGGATTTGTGTTTAGTGAAAAATGCGTTTGGTCCAATAGCCTTACTCCATTCACTTGCTGGCTTTTTGCGTTTTCTGGTTTTGGCTTTTGCATTTTCTGTTTTTGCCTATTTGCTTTTGGTCTGATAGTCTGATGGAAATATTCCATTCACTTGCTAGTTTGATGGTTTTCTGATTGCTGGCTCGATGGTTTTCTAATTTTGCCTGATTGTGTTTGCTCTAGGATAGGATTTTTTTTTATAGAAGAAAATGTATTAGCCTTTTTCCATTCACTTGCTAGCTGCTGCTTTTTCTTTTCCTGCCTTATGATGCTCTGATCATGACTTCACGCTTGCTTCTCCATTCCACGCAGCTATATCTGTTCATGCTTGTTTCTCCTTGCATTTACTTGTGGCTTCTGTTATTGGTTATTAACTGCCTCTGATTTACGTATGGATGCATGCCAATTGCTTCTGTTTTGTGGGTTAGTAGTGTATGATGGATGGGTTAGTGAGAAATAGCAGTGTCTGTGATCTATGGCTTGCTTATGGTTAATGGATGCTCTAATATGATGGATGGGGTTAATGAAAAATAATAGAGTGAGTAAGTGGAAACTGAGAAATAGCAGACAAATGGATGTCAAATTGCCAATTCTTCTGTTTAATTTTCTTTTTATGTTATTTCATCTAGGATGTCTGAAAGTTTTGATATTGCAAGAGATGACTACAAGCTTTTGTGGAGGTTTGTTACAAAAGGGGAAAAGGAAATAAGGGGTGGAGGTAATATTCCTTTCACGTGTAATTATTGTGGAAATGATTACAAAGGAACCTATTCTAGAGTCAAGGCTCACTTGTTAAAGCTACGAGGACTTGGCATTGGGCCATGTAATAAAGTCTCTAATAAGGATATTGTTGATATGAAGAAATTAGAAGATGATGCTTGTGCAAGAAAAATAGCATCTATGCCAAAGAAAGTTCCAATGCCACCATCTACTCATGCATCAAGGATTGATTCATCTAGTAGCAGCTCTTCATTCAATTCATTTAGAGTAGGGAGTTTGGGAATTGAAAGCAAAAGAAGAAAAGGTGCAGAAGAATGTCCTCTTGAGAAAGTATACAATAACCATGAAAGAGATGAATTGAAGGCCCATATTGCCAGGATGTTCTATTCAGGGGGTCTCCCATTCCATCTTGCTAAGAACCCTTATTATGTGAGTTCCTTCACTTATGCTTCCTCTCATAATTTGTCTGGTTTCATACTTCCAGGCTACAATTTGTTGCGAAATTTTTTATTACAACAAGAGAAGACACATATTGACAAGATGTTGCAACCTATAAAAGCAACGTGGAAGGAAAAGGGTGTCACCATTGTTTGTGATGGATGGTCAGATCTACAAAAATGACCTCTTATTAATTTTATGGCGGTGACAGAAAGTGGCCCTATGTTCATAAAAATTGTTAATTGTGAAGGTGAGTATAAAGACAATGAGTTCATAGCAAATGCCATTCTTGGTGTAATTAGAGAAGTGGGAGTGGAGAATGTGGTTCAAGTTATCACTGATAATGCTTCAGTTTGTAAAGCTGCAGGGGTTCTTATAGAGGTTGAGTATCCTCACATCTTTTGGACTCCTTGTGTGGTCCATACATTGAATTTAGCTTTGAAGAACATTTGCAATGTAAAGAATAAGGAAGGTTATGAAGTTGCTTTTAATGAACTTGGTTGGATAAGGGAAATAGCCGATGATGCTATGGTGATAAATTTTTTTATCATGAATCACAATATGAGATTGACTATCTTTAATGAGTTTGTGCCTTTGAAGTTGCTTGCCATTGCGGATACTAGATTTGCTTCAATTATCATTATGTTGAAGAGATTTAAACTTGTGAAGAATGGCTTGCAATTAATGGTGATTAGTGATAAATGGAATCTTTATAGGGAGGATGATGTGGGAAAAGCTCAATTTGTGAAAGATAAAATTCTCAATGATGTGTGGTGGGACAAAGTTGATTTTATTCTTACTTTCACCTCTCTAATTTATGATATGTTGAGAATGGGAGACACTGATAAACCTAGTCTTCACAAAATATATGAATGGTGGGATAGTATGATTGAGCAAGTGAAGAAGGCAATATTTCGCTATGAAGGCAAATTTGATTCCGAGGAGTCCACCTTCTTTAATGTGGTGTATGATATTTTGGTGCAAAGGTGGACTAAAAGCAACACACCTCTTCATTGCCTAGTACATTCTTTGACCCTTAGGTATTTTTATTATTATTTTTTGTTAAGTTGTATTTTTTAACTTCATTATGTTAGTGATAATAATATATTGTTTTAATTCTCTTTATAGGTATTATAATCAATTTTGGTTGAATGAAACTCCTAATAGAGTCCCTTCACACAAAGATGGAGAGATAACAAGAGAGAGAATGAAGTGTTTGAAGAGAATTTTTCAAGATCCCGATGACTTGAGGAATGTTTATGTTGAATATGCAAAATTCTCCCCTTGTTATAAAGATTTTGTTGATTCGGACTCTATGAATCAAAGAGGGAATATGGAGCCACATTTTTTGTAGGCAATTCATGGTCATTCTACTCTATTTCTTCAAAGCCTTGCTTTGAAACTTGTTGGACAACCATCTTCCTCCTCTTGTTGTGAGAGAAATTGGAGCACATACTCATTCATTCACTCATTTAGGAGAAACAAATTGACACCAAAACGTGCTCAAGATTTGGTATTTGTTCATAACAACCTTCGGCTTTTGTCAAGGAGAAGCCCACAATATATGCAAGGTGATACCAAGATGTGGGATATTGGAGGAGATTGTTTTGATGATGTGGTAGAAGATATTGGAGTTTTATCGGTTGCAAGTCTATCATTGGATGAATCGGAATTAGAAAAAGTCTTTTTCACAGATGAAGGGGATGAAAATATTGGTGATGATCAAGATCAAGAGATTATTAAAGAAGAGTGAATATTGATTATGTTGTAACTTTATGACAATTTTTGGATATTAACTTGTATTGTGAATTATAAGTTTATAACTCATTCTATGTTATTATGTGTTAAATTATATTTCATTTTATGTTATTGTGTGTGTGTATATATATATATATATATATATATATATATATATATATATATATATAATTTTTTATTTTTTTTAATTCACATGTCCTCAACGTGTCGTGTCCTATATTTTAAAAAAAATTACGTGTCCGTGTCGTGTCCTGTGTCCGTGTCCGTGCTTCATAGGAGTACAGTGACTCTAAAAGAGCAGAATGCTTATGACCTATTTCCATTAGTTTTTGAAGCACGGAGACTTCGTTTTAAGGCGTGTTGACGTGTCGGACACTCTACGGACACTGACACTTCTCAGACACTCTTGAGACATGTATCCAACGTGTGTCCCGTGTCCAACTTTTTTTAAAAAAATATATTAAAAAAAGAATTGTGTCGAACATATTTTTGAACGTGTCCGACATTTATTTCAGACATTTTAAACACAAATCATCCATCTTCTTTAGATTTTTATTTGAAGTTTGAACACAACACCGACAACTTGTATTCTGGTCATAGCAACATGTTTTCTATTGAAGTTGGGTCCCTATCATCTATCGTAACTTGCATCCCGGTCATTACATCTCTATTGTTTATTTTTGTTGACCATTGACAGTAAGTTCTTCTTATTAAATTTGCCTGTGTGTATGACTATGTGCATATTCTTTTTCAGCAAGTCTTCGAAGTTTGCTTTATGCAAATATATATACCTATTCAAAAGTTTTCTTTTGGGGTTTAAGTTTTTCTATGGAGGAAAAGGAAGTCAAATTCTTTTAATTTTTATGTTGTCTTTTAATGTCTTGCATAAATACAGTGACAAAGAACTGAGATAGTTTTTGTCTATGATGGAGGAGTTAAATTATAATAATGCACATATAATTTTTTTTTTTGAGTTACTCTCTTGCTTTTTTTTTGTTATTGCTGTATATGCATATAATTTTTGTATTTTGTTACTTGTTTTTGTTGTTAATGTTGGAGTTTTATCGGTTGCAAATTTATCTTTGTATAATCTAAAAGTATAAAGTTTTTTTCACATATGAAAGAAATAAAAACAATAGCGATGGTGAAGAATATATTAAAAAAATGAATGTTGATTGTATTATAAATTTATGATAATTTTTTTGGGATTTGGTCATGAAGTGAATTGTAAATATTATTATTATTATTATTATTATTATTATTATTATATATATGTATATAATTTTTATTTTTTAATTTACGTGTCGTGTCCTATATTTTTTTTTAAATTTATGTGTAATATGTTCGTGTCCGTCCTTCATAGCCACTAGTTAATTCTCTGATTGATGGTAACTCAAAAAGTATACATATGAGCATGTGGGTTAGGCTAGGGATCATGTCCTATTTATACTAGGAATGATGTAGCTCTTATCATTAGGATAGCTACTATTTATAACCAACTTTAGGAATAAGGAATTCTTTTAGAACATTCCCCCCCACTTGAACTATTTGATAATGTTATCCCTTAATATTAATGGACCACTTTTGGTTAGTTAGGATATCCTTATTTCAAATTCGAATGTGGCTTACATTAAAATGACATAATTAAGTTTATAAATCATATATTCCTAGGCTTTAATAACTAAAGAGACTACTAAGTAAATTAGTATACCTTTTTAAGCCAAAGCCAATAGCAAAGCAACGCAAAGTCACAACTGACAAAGGCTTCAGCACTGTCAAACTGTCAAAGCATTAAAGGCTTAAGGCTGCTGCTGCACTGCATCAAAGACACAAAGGCTTTGGGAAATAGGATTTGGGTGGGAGTTATATTCAGAGAAGATTTGTTTGGGCAAGAAGAATTTGTAATAGTAAGGGGCAAGCAATATGTGAACAGTGAACCAAACGCTACTATTTTAAGCAAAATAGGTTTGTAGGGAGTTGAAGAGACTCCTAGTGGGATTGTATTAGACAGAACGCTGCATTTTGCAGGTCTGTCTCATTTTTATCTTTAAAATAGAAATCAGAAAACCCATAAAATGGCATTTGGGTTGCATGGGTCATTAACGATCTGACTTTTTTGTGACTTAACGATCCGACTTGTGTGACCTATCTCTGAATGAATTTCAAAATTGCTGAAATCGTACGATTCACGATTCCTATCTTGAATTGCATGATTCTAGCGATTTAAGTAACGATTCTAGCTGCTATTCGATTAATCCCTCAATTAGTATCTCTGGATGAATGAATGGAGTTGAATTGTGAATCGCACAATTTTGACAACTATAATCATAATGTTAGAGAATCTTAATTCTCTATGGCTTTTACCAGAGAATCTAAATCGTTGATATTATTACTAAATAGTTTCAAATATGGAACTGAACCATGATCTTATCATGCCACATAGCTTAGAATAATTGAAAAGTACTTGTAAATAAGTTATATAGCTTTTTTCTTTAGGAATTAGTGCATATATTGATCTTCTATATTAATATCTTCATTGTTGGGCCCAGAACAGTTTTAAGAAAGGGTATATATATCCATTTAGATTGCCACAACTGCTGTGATGGGATGAAATATCGAGTTGTTGGGTTAAGCACTCAGAGTTTGCTATTTGCCACCTAATTCTTGCATAGGCTTATCTCTACGCTGGTGAAATCCCTGGACTGTCTCCTCTTCCTTCTCTTAGATCAGGTCACATCACTTAATTAGCTTTATGGTGAGTCAACAGGGATATTAGTCTGAGCATTGCAGAAAAATATTATAAGATGACTGTACTAGAATTTGACAGAGATTTTAGTTCAAGGATTGCAGTTTCTCTAAGCTTTGATTAACTGAAAGTTGTAACCAGATGGGAGTGCTATGTGATGTAAGAGCTTTCTTATTTTGATGCCTTTTTCTGTTCTATATATTTTTTTTTAATTTTGGTGGTTTATCTTCCTAATTGTACAACATTATTCCCTTTCAATTATGGTTCTTTTAACCCTTCAAAAGAGGAATATTGTGATGGACACCTTGGAATTTTGTAATGTAAGAATAAAATAAAGAGAGAGAATACTTTGAAAAGCCTTGTGTAGGGAGGCTTGTGTTACATATATTTATATTTGAGTAAAGGTTGTTTAGATACAGCTGATGTAGGATTTATAAAGTGTAACAAAATAAAGAAGAAAGATAAACTAATAATATTCTAACACCCCCTTCAAGTCAGAGAATATAAAGTATAAACCATAAGCTCCAAGCTTGTTGCAAAAATAAGTGATATGACCCTTGAGATTAACAGTAGGACAAGTGATTAACTTTGCTACTATAATGATCATCGGAAACAGTGGTGGGAGTGACGCTTAGCCGGCGAAATTTTTTGTGGGTATGATCCACAGCAGAAGAATAGCTAGAGTGACGCATAACCAATGAAAAACACTGCCCATGATGCATAGCGAGAAAAATGGCTGGAGTGTGCACTCAGGTGAAGAAAGTGGACGAAGAATTATTGGAGAACCTCCTGAAAAGTTGTCAGAGTTTTGATGGACAGAGGACTGCTACAAATCCTTCTGAGCTCTGCTGGAGATGAAGCAAGAGTCAGAAAAGTACTAGGAGGAATGCCGAAAAGGGTTGAGGTTTTGCCAAAGTGGCCAGAGAACCATTAAGAAAGTTGTCAGAAACTTAAAGAGAGTGGTTGAAGGACTGCCGGAGGTAGTGGTCGGACATTAGTTAGAGAAGGATTCAAAGGACTGCTGGAGATAGTGATCGGAATTCCATGTCCCTATGACTCAAGCTTGGTGCCAATAGTCTATTGCATACCCTGATGGTTTGATGCTTGGAAAGGACAAACTCTCTCCTAAGTCCTTTAAATGTATTATCTTAGACACCAATCACTATTTCGTCGCAGTTGATATTACTGTTTTTGAGAAGTCTTCCTTTTTCTCACTATCATCTCTTAATCATGCTGTTGTGTTTGATGTTCTTCCAATCTCTTACCTTGGGCCTTCATCTAATTCAACTCTTGAAAATCCTGTTGTAGCCACTAAAGTTCTTCCGATTTCTTCCCCTCCTTTTTAGGTCTATAGTTGTCACCCTCAAACTTCTATTACTACAGGTCCTATGGATATAGTTGCTGACTCACTTCCAATTCCAGTGCCTCTCCTTGCTTTGAGCCTATGTTCAACAGATGGATTTCTCATTACTCTTTGAAAGGATACTTGTTCCACCTGTAACCCTCATTATTTTTAGTTTTTTGAGCTACCATCGATTGTCTTCACCTTTTTTTTTTCTTTTATAAAAGAAGAAATTTTATTGGGAAAGAAGAGAAGTACAAAACAGAAGGATTAGTTATCAGCCTGAAGAAACATAGAGAACATAATTAAAAAAACAGAAGAAAAAAATCCCAATAGCTAAAATCTAGGCATGCAGCAAAGCTGCCCAACCTGTCTGCATATCCAAAAGCACACTTCTTTAAATAACCCTTGAGCCAAACACCACACGAATCCTCCTAACACAATCATTGGCTATAAGTCATCTAAAGACAGTGGCACGCCCTTAAAAATTTGTGCATTCCTCTCTAGCCAAATATTCCAAATAACTGCAAAAAGCACATTGCCACATAGAGCTACCTTTTTTTGTATGGCCAAAACCTTTGAACCGTATAAGGAGAAACTTCTGAAGGTCCTTCATACAAACCCAACTCTCACCAAAGATCCCATAAATCTTATTCCACGTGAAACCAGTCACTGGACAATGAAGAATTAAATGATCACCAGTTTCTGCACTACTCATGCACCTTATACAAATGTTAGGGGACAAAGCTGTGTTAGGTTTTCGAATTTACAACATGTCATTTGTGTTAATTCTATTGAGTACTGCTATCCAAATGAAAGATTTGATTTTTGAAAGAGCTTTTGATAGTATACCAGTTAAACAAAAATCTATGCTATATGATAAGAGACATATAAAAGTGTAATTAAAAAGAATTTACAATAAAGAATAGTTTAGAAAAAATAAATGAAAATTTAAGTCTGGCCTAGTTACTGCTTTTTTTTATTAATGATCTTTTTATATGGCTATGTGCTGCTCCAGTATCTATTAATACATCGTAATCATGTAAGTCTTCTTCAGGGATATTTACTTTTGTAATCCATTGTCCTGAGTTAGTTATTACTTGGTTATAACTCAATTGTATTCTGTCTATACTCCTTCTTTGAGGCGTCCTAGCTCTTTGTGAATTTATTCTTCTTAGAATTAGATTATTATTATTTTCTTCTATTAAAAGCCTTGGTTGTTCTGAAGGCCTGAAATCATTTAGACTTGTATTTTCTAATACTGTTAGAGATCTAGAATAAGCTCTAGGTGGGGGAGTAAAATTAAAGGATATTCAATTTCATTCAGGCTCTGTCCCTAGGAAAGTGAAAATTCCAAGAAAGCAGAGTCCCCTGAGTAGAACAAAAATCATGAACTGAAGCATTATGCAAAGAAGAAAGATGATAAAGATTAGGAAAGCTTGACATAGAGGAATATTACTATTATGCCTCTGTATGTTCCTTGTCCTCTATTGCTATTTCTCAAACAACTGATACACATATATAGTAGTTAGAATCTTACTCCTTATCTTTTTAGCCTCCAAAAGGGAAATGTGTGGTCCAGGAAGAGAAATTAGCACTTCAGAGTCTTGTGTGCATAACTTTTTTGTGCTGATAGAGTTGCTCATTCTATATTAAAAGAGATTTTTTTGTGCAGAATAAAAAATTGTGGGAGAACATTCTTATAGCTTTCCATTAAACATGGAATATTAATCTGAGCTTCTCTCTTGCTGGGTAATGATGCAGAATCAAGTTAAAGAAATAAGACGAATATTCTACAGAAATTATTTCCTACCACAATAGGACACAAATTTAGTATTTTGCTTATTTCTAAAAGGAGCCTGGAGTGTTTCTCTCTCAATTTTAGAACGTTATATTTACTTCCGTTTGTTATTTTGGTTGTGGCAAGGCCAACATACAAGGATGTACTTGAATACTTTTGCATGCTGTTCACATGTTTATCTATGAAGTTTCAGATCTCTGAAATTTCTGGGCTTTTGAAGTCCAAAATCTCATGGAATTTTTATTCTGGTTTAGTTTAGAGTTTTTCTCTCATCTCTGTTAGTTATAGTAGCTGGAATGACTTCTTAAACAATGGAGAGCCTGCATTTTAATGTCGTCTGTTCATTTTGGTTTACTTTAGAGTTGCTTTCTCATCCCTGCTATTCTCTGCTGATTAAGATTTTAATATTGTCTGTTTATGCTATTTTCAATTTAAAATTTTAGTTTCTTATCCCTTAACTTCCCTTGAAAACTTGCCAGATTGTGAAATTAGTATGAATGATCATGTAAGTTTTGTTTGATTAATAATGTAGACAATCTAATGGATCTTATCCTGACATGGAAGTATTTATAGTTATAGGTGAAGTTTCTTTGATTTTTTCTATCTCTAATCCTAGAAGCTGGATAACCTCGGAACTTGTCACTTATTCTTGTTTTGAAAACCTTGCCATACAATAGATCGCTATGGTATTGATCTTTGTTGGAATCCTAATAAAGAAATCTTCAGAAGAAATCTAGCATATAATGTCATGGCTATTGCAGATGCTTTAAAACTTCCCTTTTGTCTTCCTAATGTCATAATGTCAAGTATTTGCTGTCTTCTAAGCAAAAATTTATCTAGTGATGACAGAAAATAGAGATAGAGTTCTAGGTATTTAATGGAAAGCCATTTGAATCCTAAGGTAGCTATTTTAGACGTATGATATATCACATGGTTTTGACATTGACAACTAGAGTTGCATTTATTCTTTGTGTTATTTGATGTGTATTTGTCTGCAATTCTTAAGAAATTAAGCTTTTAAGAAAGACGCTAAGAAGGCTGTGAGTGAAGTAAGAACTAGGGCTTTTGAGGGGTTATATCAATCTTTAGGAATTAAGGAGGGAGAAAGAAAAATTTACAAGTTTGCGAAGGGTAGGGAAAGAAAGACAAGGGATCTAGATCAAGTGAAATGTATTAAAGATGAAGAGAGTAATGTTTTGGTATGCGAGTATGATATCTAAGCACGATGGAGGAGTTACTTTTAAGGACTTTTTAACGAAGGATATGAGTTGACTTGTAACTCTGACAAACTTAATATTGCAGAAGAGGACCGTAATTATACCTTTTATCGTAGAATCCTAGAGTTTGAAGTAGAGAATGTTTTGAAGAGAATGGATAATGGCAAAGCAGTAGGACCTGATAATATACCTATTTAGGTGTGGAAAAGTTTAGGAAAGAAGGGTATAAGTTGGCTCACTAAGTTGTTTAATATGATAATGAAATCTAAAAAAATGCCGGATGAATGGAGGAAAAGTACTTTAATCCCTATATATAAAAATAAAGGAGATATACAGAATTGTTCCAACTATCGGGGTATTAAACTCATGAGCCACACTATGAAGTTATGGGAGAAGATCATTGAGTAAAGATTAAGATAAGAGATTCAAGTTATAGAGAACCAGTTTGGATTTATGCCAAGAAGGTCAACTATGGAAGCAATTTATTTACTACGGAGATTGATAGAAAGGTATCAAAGCAGACAAAAAGATTTGCATATGGTTTTTATTGATCTGGAAAAGGCATATGACAGAGTGTTAAGAGAGATTCTATGAGAGGCTTTAGAAAAGAAAGGAGTACATATTTCGTATATTCGAGCAATCAAAGACATGTACGACAGGATAACGACTTGTGTGAGAACACAAAATGGGGATACAAAGGATTTTTCCATAACTATTGGACTACATCAAGGGTCTTCTCTGAGTCCGTATCTTTTTAATTTGATTTTGGACGCAGTTACTGAACATATACAAGAGTTAGGGCCTCAATGCATGATTTTTGCAGATGATATAGTTTTAGTTGGTAAATCGAAAGAAGAAATAAATATGAAGTTAGAGTCATGGAGATAAACATTAGAAACACATGATTTTCGGATAAGTAGAAATAAAACAGAATATATGAAATGTATTTTTAGTAAGAGACGAACAAATACGAATGTAGACGTGAAACTTGGAAACTATATATTAAAACAAGTTACAAGTTTTAAATATCTTTGGTCTATTATACAAAATGACGGCGAAGTAAAGGAGGACGTAAACCATAGGATTCAAGCTGGATGGATGAAATGGAAGAAAGTTTCGAGTGTCATTTGTGATAAAAAAGTGCCGCTCAAAGGTAAAGGAAAATTCTACCGTACGGCTATGAGACTTGCTATATTGTATGGTACTGAATGTTGGGCGGTTAAAAAACATGAAGATAAACTCAACGTTGCAGAGATGAGAATGTTGCATTGGATGTATGGACACACCAGAAGAGATATGATTAAAAATGAGTACATTAGAGAGAAGGTTGGGATAGCACCTATTGTGGAGAAGATAGTTGAATCTCGCTTAAGGTGGTTTGGCCATGTGTGGAGAAAACTTGCAGAAGCCCTAGTGAGAAGAGTAGATCGAATGGAGAATAGTTCAATAATTAGAAGTAGAGGGAGGCTAAAAAAAATAATAAGTGAAACTATTAAAAATAATTTAATAGTTAATAACTTATCTATTGATCTCATCCATGATAAGCCATTATGGCGCCGTTTGATCCATGTAGCCGACCCCACCTAGTGAGAAAAGGCTTAGTTGTTTTTGTTGTTGTAATTATATGATGTGTTCTTCCTTTTTTATTTACCATTGCAAATGTGAGATAGTGTGTTATGTCCCCCATTGAGTAATTGTTAAGATCTAAGAATAAGACGGTACTTAAGCCTTGAGGCTTTCTCATCTAAAAGGCTATTCTTTTGGGTTGGGCTCTATTGAAATGGTATTAGGTTGTCTTTCTTCTTTATTTAATTAGAATATACAAGTTCCACATTGATTGTATCTCAAGCTAAACAATCTTCACTCTAGTATAAATATATGTAACACAAGCCTCCCTATATCAGGGCTTTCAAAAGCATTCCTTTCTTTTATTCTTTACAAGTATTAGAGCTTTGGGAGAGAGAAGAGTAAACTTAGCTGTATCGTTTCAAGGGTTGAAGCTTTGCCCACTTTTTTGAGGAAGCTTCGGCCCCCTTCTTTGGCAGATATTCATCCACCATTTCTAGCAGTCCTCTAGCCACATTCTCTGAGCACCTGATACACTTCCCAACGGTTTTTTGGCAAAACTCCAATGCCTTTTCTAGTGGCTTTTTGACCACATGTTTTGGCTCTTGCCTTTTCCAATGGTCCTCTGGCAACCTTTTCAGCAAAACACTAATGACTTTTTAGGTGGTTCTCTAACTGTTTTGTCTTTTTTCTTCCATGAATGACCCTTTGACCACTCTTCTCACTGTGCAACATACCATCGGTGCCTTTTTTCTATTGTGTCACTTTAGCCACTCTTCCCATAGTGCATTATACCAGCGACACTTTTTCTCCAGCTACATGATACTCCAACCTTTCTTCTGTTTGTGCATTATACTAGTGATTTTAATCACCTTTCCTAGCCTTAATCTCAAGGGTCGTATCACCTTCTCTTGAAACTAGCTTGTTGCATATGGTATATATGCTCCAAATTGAACTATTGTTGAACTAGCATTAGTATATCTTCTTTATTCAATTAGACTATATAAGTCTAACATTGTTAGTATTTCAAGCTAAACAACATTCACTCTAGTATAAATATATGTTACACAAGCCTCCCTATATCAAAGCTTTCCAAAGCATTCTCTCTCTTTTTTCTTTACAGACTCTTCTCTAGGCACAAGTTGTAGCATTGGTGCTTTCATTAAGAGGCAATTGAAGCAGAAGCTTCGACTTGGGAAAGAGGTACTTGGTGCCAGATGAATCCATAGTGAAAGCCACCTAGAGTGGGCAATGTTAGCCTTTGAAGTGGCATACAATATAATGTTCCTCATTGGGTAATCACTGATACCTAAGATGATACTTTAGCCTCAGAAGCTCTCCTATCTAATAGGAGTCTCTTGGATTGGGCTCAAGTTTTAACAGTGGGAACACATATATATGTCTCTGTTCCATTTGATATGTTCTTACGATGCACATACAGTGTTTGTAAGTAGTGCACCTATTTCATGGCAAAAACTAATCAACATATGGGATGTTCAAGGCATAAATCGGTGCAAGATCTTTGTAGGTTGAAAAAAACTCTTGACAAAGGATAAAAGGTAAATTTTATAAAGAGGACATTGAGTATTGAATTGATTGGTTAGTTTTTTATTGCATATGGTGAATTAGTATTGTTTAGTAACACATGTTGATTGGATGGTTTGGAAACTAAGACAAAATTATGAAATGTAAAGTTTGTAGAGTATGTTAGATCAGTATCTGTGACATTGATGGTATGTATCATAATTTATTAGATTAAGATATTTGAAATCTTTAGTTCACCAATTGTTTATTTACAGATGCCTTTGAAGCATACATTTAATACATGTATTTTCCAAAATGGAACTCAAGATTATCGAAGAAGCAGTTAGATATGGTAGCTGAGTCACTATTCATTTTTTTAAAAAAAAAAATTGAAGGCGTGAACTCAATCATCCATCACTTGGGGAGCTTCTAGGGCATTAGGTGGAAGATGAGAGTTTTCCGCTGAGGCAACGTTGTGAAATTTTAGCCATATGAGATGACATTGTTTCATGGTTTGCATATGAAAAAGTACAAATTAACAAGTATAATTTTCCTTTTAATCTGATTGCTGATGCCATGGAAAAGCACTTACAGATGCTTCTATTGAAATCTTTATGCGATTAAATATTACCCTTTGTATTTAAAACTATTAAACAAAGGCACACCTATCTTGAGGCATGTCAGCTTGTTGGACACATTTTGAATATTGACATTGACACAACACACTGACGACACATGTATAGACGTGTTCAAATAAAAAAAATTATTTTCATTGGATGGATACTCATCAAACTTGGCTTGGGCATGCATCTGACACAGCTTGGACTCAGTTGGCTCTCCAAAAAAAAGGGAAAATAGCCACACACACACACACACACACACACAAAATAGAATGAGACTTAAAAACTCATTTTGAGGAGGTAATTAAAGAATTTTCTTGATGTTTTCTTACATGAATAATTTGAGTAATATAGTTTATCATTTTTTATTATTAGATTGTTCTGGAAAATAGTAGTTTTAGGTACTTAGAATCCTAGTTGTATTTTCTTGATAAGTAGATCACTGAATACTAGGTTATATGTATGTGTGTGTGTGTGTGTGTGTTTTCATATATATATATATACTCTGTATCAATGTTTGTAGGTCATAGATTCGGAACAATTTGTTCCCTTATTTAGGGTTGGACTTTATGCTAATTTTGTTTCATTGTTGGATAATCTGACAAATATGGGTGAATATGCACAGTAAAAAATTTTGGCAGATGAAGTAAATTGGGCAAGCAAATGTCTTCTTGAGATGAAAAATCTTGCTTAGTTGCACTTAACTCATTGTGCAATTTTATTTCATGTATATGTTCACAAGGGAGTTTATTTAGATAGAAAGTCTACAATTTTTTTAGTTTTAAAAATGTAATATATTGAAGTTTGTCCCTAGATGTTGTATTAATAAAAAAAAAATCGACATTTTTATTTTGTTTAAGATTTGTTCATTACCTACCGTTTGGAGGTTTCTCCGAGGATGATGAATTGGGTTGGTTTGGTAGGAAACTAAAGTCAACTACAATACTTGAACATTTTGAGACCAAAGAGGTTATGTTTAATATTTGTCTAATGTTTGTTTGTAGTGTCAAATATTGTATTAGTCTCCAAATAAGTACGATTCACAGCATTCGGAGTGTTATTCTTGTTTGGATAATAATATATATTGCAATTTGCAAACCTTTTTGGTTTCGAAATATTCTTGGATTGTAGTGACTTCAATCTCTTACCAACCTAACTTTTCGATCTTTGGAAATGAAACTACCAAGCCACTTGCTTTTTCTTACACACTCCAGTGCCCGAATCATAGGTAAAATACAAACATGAATTTGAGTTAATGGACTATCCAATGTCAAATTTCAATAGATTTCACTTTCAACTATTAAAATAGTGTACTTCGTAATAAAATAAATGATGATTACTTTTCATATCAAAGTCCCGAAGTCCCTTGCAAGCTCTAGAATGGGCTAGGGCGTCCCAGCAGAAGGCACTCTTCCAATTAAAATAGTGTACTTCGTAATAAAATCTATGATATAATTTTTTTTTTTTGACAAGTAAATCTATGATATAAACTTGGATAAGTGTGTTTGGTTTATTAGGTCAATTTGATGGATCTTGATCAGTTGTTCAGCCCAATTATTGGGCTCGAGTTTATAAGACCATCTCCAAGGGGGGTGCTTAGATTACAAAACCATATAAGAAACGCATCTAAATTGTAAACAACCATTGGAGTGCTCTACGTTGTCAATACGGTTGCTTGCATAAACAACGTTGCTTACCTCCATATTCAAGAAGAAAAATAATAATAATAATAATAATAAACTCCTAATGGCTCTATTTCCTTCAACATCGACCGGTATTCGTTGGTGATGCTTCTTGCGTTCTGCATCAATCCACAAAATCAGAAATCAAGAAGAAAAACAGAACTCAACCAAAAATTGAAAACAAAATTAACAAAGTGGAACTAGAATGAGACAAAAGAAACCAGAAATCAAAAAAGCAAAATAATCAGCCCCAGCATAAAAGTCCACAGAGAACTAAATCGCAAAAACCACAATAGAAATCAACAACCCATAATCAGAAAACAAAAATAAACAAAAAAGAAAAAAAGAGAAGAACGAATATGGCATTGAGATTTCTTCTCGTTCCTTTCATTGCCCCACATCTCTAAAAATCAACTTGTTCCTTTCATCACCCCACATCTGCATCAAGGTCCATAGTGGACCAAATCGCAAAATCAACAACAGAAATCAACAACCAGACCAAAAATCATAATCAAAAAACAAAAAACAAACTAGAAAGGAAACGAGAAGAACAAAGAACGAAGATGGTGTATTTTGGAGGCTGAGAATGGGACGAATGCTTGGTTGATTTAGGAAGAAGATGGCGATGCGTGAGACGTGAGGGGACGCTGGAGGCTTCGAGAATGGAATGCCAGAAACTCGTGAAGCTTGAGGCGAGATGCTGGAGGCGTTGGAGAAGAAACTTGAAGGTTCCAGAATGAGGGAAAATAAATGTGCTTGGGAGAAACGAGAAAGAATAGGGGTGTTCAAATGTTCAGTTCGGTTCAGTTTTGGACCTCAACCAAACCGAACCGACCATAAAAAAAAAAAAAAAATTGGACCCATTCGGTTCGGTTGGGGTCCAACCAATCGAACAGAACCGAACCGCCAAAAGGCGGTTCGGTTTGGTTCGGTTGGTTCGGTTCTTTTAAAAAAAAAAAAATTTTTTTTGCCAAATTTTTTTAATTTTTGGCCCATTTAAATTTTTTTGGGCCTAATTTTTTTTTAATTTTTGGACTTATTTCGAATTTTTTGGGCCCATTTCAAAAAATTTTAAAAAAATTATGTAAAATATTTTTAAAATATAATAAAAAATAAATTTAATAATATAAATTAAATATATTAAAAATAATTTGGTTCGGTTCGGTTTGGTTCGGTTGGACCGTCCCAACCGAACCAAACCGAACCGAACTGGTCGGTTTTTCAAAAAAAAAAACCGAACTAAACCGATTTTAATCGGTTTGGTTCGGTTTTTGGTCGGTTCGGTTCGGTTTTTTCGATTTAGTTCGGTCCGGTTCGATTTTTGTTCACCCCTAAGAAAGAAGGATCGCGAATGGCCTGAAAACTCAATGGAAAGAAGGATCTCGAATGACCTGGAAATTGAGTGGTGTGGGAAAATGAAATGGCCTTGGAAAATGAAAAAATGGAGATGCTATAAAAAATAAAAATAAAGTTCAGCGTGGGACTCAACAAATTCTACCTGAATTCAATAGAAAAAATAAAATAGGAGATATTGCAAATGTCTTGGAAACTGAGAGGCATGAGAAAATGAAGTGGTTTTGAAAAATGAAAAATTGGATATGATATAAAAAATAAAAATAAAGCTCAGCGTGGGACTCAGCAAATTCATTGCAATGAAAAAAAATAAAATAGGAGATATTGCCGTTGAAAATCAGATATTGCAAATGTACCGTTGGAAATCAAGCCGATAGAATTATGCCGTTGAAAACTTTAAAAAAAAAAATGTGGCCTTAAAAAGCATCAAATCTTTTCTATAAATTATACCTCATTTTGAAAGATTTTCACACTCAAATATTCAATTCTTCTTATCTTTTTCAATTCACAAGTTTATTTGTTTTGACAAATAGATCCAATCAATTTAATTTAAATTTTTTTTTACATTTTATGTAAAATTATCAACCTCCTATTAGCGAAAATTCTCAAATTTATCCATCTTTTTCAAATTCACAAAGTAATTTAAATAATGAAAATTTTTAATTTCTTATATTTTCATTCCAACCAACCAATCTTGCCATGTTTTATA